>ML429633.1:52000-141421 GCA_005239525.1 Nicotiana knightiana
GGGGGGGGGGGGGGTATGGTACTCCGGACGCTGGAATTCTTGGTTTGAAATGGCAAAGCAAATATTCATCCGCTGATATAGTTCTTTTCTTTCATTTCTTTGGACAGTCTGATTAATTCTTTGAAGTATGGTTCTATATGTGGAAGCACAATCCTCATATGTTCCAAAGTGATGATTTTCCTATTATCTCTTCAATCTTTAAGAGACTTACAATATAGCCAAATTTTGGGGCCTCTAGCCCACCTGTTTTTAACATGTGGACAGGGGAGTAAAGCAATCTGTTTCAGTAAAAAGACATTAGCTTGTATTCCAAAAAAAAAAGAAAGAGATTGATCGTCAACTGGGGGCATGTAGAACCTAAATATGTAAATTTATGTCTTCCAAGCTGTAATTGTATGCAGATATGGAGTGCTGAAACCTAGTTAACCTGTTTGCAGTAGTTAAACTCCAATAGATCTTGTGCTCTAAGATAAAGAACGTATAGAGAGTACGCAGGACATTTGCCCCACAAACTTATCGCTGAAACATGGTTTTATAGTTGTCCCTCCTTCATCAAGATTGAACAATTATGCAGTTTATGCTCTTTTATTGTTAATCGTGTTTATCAAATGTGAGTCGGTGATTGTCTACACATTGCTTAATAGTTTGATATTTCTCTTGTTACAGAAACTATGGGTTAGAGGAGTCTCCATTGTCCAAAAGTATTAATTGGCAAAAGTTCATTTTTTCCTTGGGGACTATCTCATGTTATGTCTAGTTTATTTTTGCTAGTATTTTGAGTCAGAACCTTTTTGGTTAAGATCATGTTCAGAATGAAAGTGGAAGTGGTATGCTAAAAGAAAGTACCAATTATAAAGAAGGAACTTGAAACTAATTTAATTTGCAGCTAAACTCTATAAGTTCTCAGAGTCTTGATTATAGTAATCACCATTGTTGATGAACACGTTTTACTTTGTTCATATTTTAGAATTTATTTCCTTTATATTCTAATTCAATTATCTAATACATACAGGAGGAAGATAGTCATTATATGGATAAGAAGGAATTTAGAAAGGAAATTTCTGAGGAAGTGACTAGGGAGTCACTAATTGCCATATCTTATTCTGAACCAGAAAAGGATCTTTCTGTTCAATCTAGACCTGGAAACTGCCACACTGAGAATGTTGTTAAAGCGCTAAATGCTGATGGAGATGATAAATACTCTGAGCTGATTTCAATTTCCTACGAAGAGTCACCAGACGCTAAAGTTGAACTCAAGGGCTAAATTGCTCATCCAATCTCTGTGTAAAACAATTCCTTTGCAACATGTTGTATGTTACACACGAGGAACTGGATTTAACTTGAATTTGCAGTGTTCCCCATGGACTCTACCCTATAAACTCGTATGTTATAATCAACCTACACCAAAATAAGCACACAAGTGTTGCACCACGCGTTTGCTTTTCTTTGTATTTAGAATTGGTGCATTTTTTTCTCAAGTTTGAACTGCAGAACTTTGTCAAGAGTCACTCACCTGGAGTGTCCTTTTTTTCCCCTTTCGGGTCCCAAGTATAGCTGTTATTTGGTGCCCGATCGTGTTTTTGTAGCTTTGTTTAACGTCTGTGCAAATGTTGTGCTTTCCTTTTGACTGCAACCAATTCATTCCAGCTGCAGAGCCTAGTTCTTGTGACGTTTGAAAGCATATATTATAACTCTCTATTTACTTATCGATGTTGGGAAGAGAAAGTTTTGTTAATGACTTGTGAAAGCATCTTGAAGGGAAGTGCATACTTTAAAATTGTTCCCTCTGGAAAACTTTTATGTCAGCAGGGGCTATTATACTATGAAAGCACGCTAAGTTTACACATGACAAAGTATAATTAGTGCAATGGAAGGTATTGTTGCAGTAGGCAACTTTTAACTGCAACACCACAATCGTATGAAATACTCCTTTTCTTTTATACTTTACGCATCTAGTATCCAAAGCTCACTAGCTGGATTAAACCAAATTCGTGAGGTGTAGGGCCATACAGGTACTAACACTCTCATCCATCCTACAACACTTTTTGGTGGTAGTAAATACCTATTTTTGGTAAGAGCTACGTTCATTTTTCATTGACAAGTTGGGCTGCATGCCAGTTACAGAATTTTGATGTTTAATGTGTTATATATATATATATATATATATATATATATATATATATATATATATATATATATATATATATATATATATATATATATAACTCAAATGAGAATAATAAGAATTAATAAGTGAAATAACTGAATTTATGTATAATAACCCAATGATTGGTAGTACAAGTCACGAGCCACTAAGATTTAGATTTACAAAGCTGGTACGAGAATAAATACAACATCTGTTTGGAATATACAAAAACAGAGTAAGAATCTAAAACTACAAAGGACAAGTGGTAGCTATATCCAAAAAATATGTACATCTTCGGTACCAGCTCCCGTCATCCACACCATCTCAGCTTCAAGATCTGTACACAAGGTGCAGAAGTGTAGTATGAGTACAACCGATCTCATGTACTCAGGAAGTATCTTAACTAATAAGAATTAATAAGGTAAATAGCTAAATTCCTACACAATAACCCAATGATTGGTAGTACAAGTCATGAGTCACACTAAGATATAGATTTACAAAGCTGGTACGAGAATAAATACAACATCTGTTTGGAATATACAAAAACAGAGTAAGAATCTAAAACTACCAAGGACAAGTGGTAGCTATATCTGAAAAACATGTACATCTTCATTACCAGCTCTCGTCATCCACATCATCTCAGCTTCAAAATCTGTACGCAAGGTGTAGAAGTGTAGTATGAGTACAATCGACCCCATGTACTCAGGAAGTATCTTAACTAATAAGAATTAATAAGTGAAATAGCTAAATTTCTATACAATAACTCAAGGATCGGTAGTAAGAGAAATGAGCCATTATATCTCGGATCCGCACGGACAACTCATGTGATGCACAGACGACTCACATGCTCAATATCACAATCCGCCCGGCGTGGTCACATACTCAATATCACAATCCTCCCAGCGTGGTCATATGCTCAATATCACAATCCGTCTAGCGTGGTCACAAGCTCAATATCACAATCCGCACAACGTGGTCATGTGCTACCAGTCCAATCCATACCACACAGAAAGCAAATATACAAGAATACATGTACATGATCAATGAACATCAAATTTCATACTCCTGGATTGGTATAGTTGACATGCTAAGGTGTATGCATGTGCAAAGTGTGATATTATAGCTCATATTTGAAAGCAGCAAATATCAGGTTCAATCAGGAGGTTAACCTCTATGTTACCTCAACATGGCTCGAATCATTATTAGGGGAAAATCATTATCAAGGGTACAAATATAAGAACCATCACATCATGGACCTTAGAAATCAATTCAAGGCATATCATAGCCTAAACACTGCTTGGAGCATAAAAAACACACCGGTGCACACACATGGGCTCAACCCCATACATGTGCACCACCCATAGCACGTAACTATCACAAATAACTCATGCAACTAGTGCCTCAACAAAGTTTAGGTAAGATACTTACCTCAAGTAAGCCAAATCAATTCTCTAGAAGCGCCATCCCGCATGATGTCACGCCCCGAGCCTGGGGGTGAGACTGGCACCCGGTGTCGTACCTATCCTTGTGTACCACTTACAACTGAGAGGCTCCGAACATGTAACGTCATACTCTGGTCATGGACCACGTTACAAGATAATGTGCGAAGAAAAATATAAGACTGAATAGAGGCTAACGTTGACTAAATGTCAACATAAAGCTGGCCCGGCAAGGCCGTCATAACTATTATAACTGACAAGCCAACAAAACATATATACAGGGCCTAAAATCCCAACATATTGCACTAACTGACAGGATATGTCTACAAGCCTCTATAGCTGGATGTACTATGATCGGAATAGGGCCCCGACCTACCTTTAACCTATATACATATATACAGGATGTACATAAAACTCTAGACCCGGCAAATCCGAAGGACGTGGAGCTTATCGATAAAGATGAACTTGGGCAACACCTACTGAAGAGGTCTACCCATCTGTCTGTCTGAACCTGCACGCATGAAATGCAGCGCCCCCAGAAAGGGACGTCGGTACGAAATAATGTACCGAGTATGTAAGGATATATACTGAAAGCTGAAACTGAACTGATAATATAATAATTCAAAGCATTTGGGAGTCGAAGAATATCTGAAGATATGCTCCTGCTGATACTGACGTAACTCTCTCAATATAGTAAGTAAAATAGTTGTCCAGCCTTATAAGGCTCGATATATAATATATATATATATATATATAACTGCTCTGCCGTAGTAGACTCACTCATAAGCGCTCGACCATACTAGGATTTGTATCTCGGCCAATTGTTCTCGCTCATAGGCGCTCGGCGACAGTAGGCTTGGTATATAACTTACCATCTGATCAGAGGTTGCCCAATAGAGGCCTGCCCATTGGTTATAGCTCGATGGTAATAAAAATATTGTAATACTGTATATATAGATTCTCTGCTCTCATCACTGAAAAAAAAAAAAAATACTCAATTGAATATGAAGTCCCGATAAGGAGAATATTGTAACTTACAAGACTAGGAAAATATACGTAAATTCCGGAATATGAATCTTTCTTTATGCCTCATTATCAAACTCGTGTAATTATGATATCATACCAAAATGAAGAAAGGGCTTAGCCTTAACATACCTGGGGTAGGGAAATATCTGTATGATGTTCTTGGAAAAGGTAGCACCGTACTCCCTTAGAATCGCAAAATCTTACGTTGCTAATGTGTATTTAATTCTCGTTGGAATTGTTGAAACTTGTAGGAATCACATTGCTTAGAATCTGATTTGAAGTGTTTGAAAATGAGGAATTGAAACCTTATCAGAATGGCAAATGTTAGTGTCTTTGATATGGAAAACATTGGAATGAAATGAATGTGTAGGGAATTTTGGAATCTGATTGTTGAGAATGAAATGTTACTTGTAGTTAAAATCCTAAATGAAGTGTCTTGAAATCCATACATATGGTTGCCACCTAATCCCAAATGACCTTTAGTCATTTGTTTGGTTAGCTTCTTGCTTCCACGTGGGGGTGGGGGTGGGGGTGGGGGTGAGAGTGGGGGTGGGAAATATTAATTTTTTATCCACTTATTAGGTAATTAGGTAATGTCACATTACCCGATAATTAACCAATTACCCGCATAATTAAGAATTATCTCAAATTACTTAAAATTCTATTCATTTTTCATATACTTTATACATCATACTATCACGTTCATATGGTACCTTGTATGGTACTAGTCCATAAACGTCAGGTATTATAGCTCAGACCGTATTTTATCCCAAATCGACAACCTTCAACGAAACTCATTTTCTTTAATTCGTGTACCATTTACCCTTCATGGCACTTACTTATCGCTTGTTATAAATAGCATATATATGCTAACCTCAAGATAATCTCATCCCTAAGTCTATGTCAATTAATTGAAGACGAAACTTTAACGCACGAGAAACGCGAGATGTAACATCCTTCCCCCTTAGAAACATTCGTCCTCGAATGTTTACTCTTAGATGCCTTGGAAAATATTTTTCCAGAGTCTCCTCCGAACAATAAACTAAAACCACCCCGCGCGCGGCCATAAAACATACTATACATGCCACACTTGACCTCACCTAGCTGTCAATTATGAATTCAGAACGTCAAAAACAAGAGCTTACCTGAGGACCTACTGGCCTGAATAGGGCTGTGCTGAGGTATCCCTTCTCGAGCCATATCCCGGTTTGAAATAGGTGAGGGTATTTAGACCTCATTTTTTCCTCCGCTTCCCACATCATCTCTTGTACATTCTTGCTTCTCCATAAGACATTCACGGAGGCTAACTCCTTATTCCGTAGCTTGCAGATTTGTCGGTCTAGGATGGAAACCAGAACTTCCTTGTATGACAAGTCTCTGTAATCTGTACATCATCTATGGGCACCATTCTGGTAGGATCGCCAATGCACTTCCGTCACATAGATACGTGAAAATCAAAGGACAAACTCCAATTCCGAGGGCAATTCCAACTCACAGGCTACTTGGACCACCCTCTGAATGATCCGATATGGCCCAATATACCGTGGGCTAAATTTTCCTTCCTTGCCAAACCTCATCACACCCTTCATAGATGACACCTTTAAGAATACCCAGTCATTAATCCCGAACTCTAAATCTCATCGTCGCACGTCAGAATATGACTTCCGACGACTCTAAGTTGTCAACAGTCACTCCCGGATAAGCTTTACTTTTTCTATGGCCTGTTGAACCAGGTCTGGCCCATGTAACCCAGATCCTCCAACATCAAACCACCATATAGGAGATCTGCACCTGCGCCCATACAAAGTCTTGTACAAATCCATCGGGATACTGGAGTTGTAACTGTTATTATATGCAAACTCGATAAGAGGTAGATGTTCATCCCAACCTCTTTTAAAATCCAACACACATGCTTGTAACATATTCTTGAGAATCTGAATTGTGCGCTCGGCTTGTCCATCAGTTTTTGGATGAACAACTGTGCTGAGATTCAATTGAGTTCCTAGACCTCTTTTAAATGACCTCCAAATATGTGTTTTAAACTGGGCCCCACGTTCAGATATAATAGATACTGGTACTCTGTGTAGTCGCACTATCTCCGTAATATATAATTTTGCATAATCTTCTACTGTGTATGTAGATCTGACCGGTATGAAATGATCTGATTTCGTGAGCCTATCGACTATCACCCATGTGGAGTCGAACTTACGATGAGAACGAGGTAAACTCGTGATAAAGTCCATGTTTATCGCCTCCCATCCATGTTGGGATCTCTATAGTTTGCATTAGCCCACCGGGCTTCTAGTGCTCTATATTCACCTGCTGGAAACTAGGACGTTGAGCGATATACTCAGCGATGCTCTTCTTCATATCGTTCCATCAATACACATCCTTAATGTCATGATACATCTTCGTCGACCCAGGGTTAACAAAGTACCACGAATAATGTGCCTCTGACATAATCCTATCTCGTAGCCCAGCTACATCTGGAACACACAAACAACCCTTGTATATGAGAAGCCCATCTCCCCTGAGTTCTAACAAGGACTTCTTCTGTTGCGGGACTCGCTCTCTCAACTCGACCAAATCTAGGTCCTCGTACTACCTCTCCTTTACTTCATCTATGAGAGATGATTTTGCAATATTTTGGAGTACGATTCCACCATTTCCAGAGTCTACTAACCGAATCATAAAACAAGCCAATTTATGAATCTCTCTAGTTAATTGTCTTTTATCGGATTTGTTGGCCCAAGAAAGAGAATAGTTTTGAAGATTGACAAAGGAACTCAGAGATGAACCAGGTCCATCACTAGAGACATAGACACATGCAGAGTTAAAGGCACGTGAGGTGCACATGCAGGAGATAAATGAAATCTGGGAAATAAGAGGTATCTCCTGATCGAAAAGATTGCAGAATGATAAGGAGAAGGACTCCTTACTCAATAAGAACAGAATCTAAGATAAGGAAGGATTTGAGGAGTTGAGTTTGACTAGAACTCTTCCACCAAGGAAGAGTTGCATTAGGATTCTAGTTAATTCCTTATCTTCTAACTCCTATATATTGCAGAATGTTCTTATTGTAAAGATACGCACAAAACAAAAATTTATCAAGAATTGAGAGCAGAAATCGTGAAGAAATTTTGCAAGCAGTTCGAGCCAAATTGGAGAGTGCGAATCTGGAGCTACTTGAACCAGCTAGAAGAACCAGTTCCATCTGTTGTCTTTTAGTCTAGTTTATTTCTAGTAGGTGATTACAAATTGTACCTTTCAACTTTATCTAGAAGCAATTGTAACAGGTACTGAGTGTTCAAGTTATAGTTAACTTGAAGTTTGACGCAAATAGCTAGAGGCTAGTTTTCCACAAAGGGTTAGAGTTAGTCCTTAGTTTTACAAAAGAGTTTATTTTGTAAATGTTGTTTGGCTTATTGATTTAGTGAAGAGTTTGGAAAAATCCTACTGGGAAGTAGGTCAAGGTTTTTGCACCCTTTGAGCCAGGTGTTTTCCACATAAAATTGATGTGTTCCTTTATTTTCTGCAATTATTATTCTGCAAACTGTAGGAGTTGGAACACATAGAAGAACCTGGTCCTTCTATAACTACTTCATGCAAAAATTGGTCACCGCACAAATCATCCCCCCTCTTGTGTGATATTGACATAGATAAATAACAATTGGTATCAGAGCGGGTTATCTTTGAAGAGGCTAACACTTTAGGAAAAGATCAAGATGAGTGCACCACCTGGGAACTGGGAAGGACAATCAACTGCTAGGCCACAACTCTTCAATGGCCAGTACTACTCCTGGTGGAAGAACAGGATGAAGGATCACTTAATTGGTGAAGACTATGAATTATGGGACATAGTCACCGACGGTCCTTTGGCCACCATGAAGAAGACTGCTGAAGGAGTAGATGTGCCAAAGGCAGAGCTAACTGCACTGCTGAAGACTTAAGAAAATGGGAAAAAATGCCAAGGCCAAGAAGTGGCTTGTGTGTGGACTTGGTCCAGGTGAGTACAGTAAAATTCAAAGTTGCACCACTACCAAGGAAATTTGGGACACTTTGCAAGTGGCTCATGAAGGGACTTCACAAGTGAAAAGATCTAGAGGTACATTACTATATTCTCAATATGAGAATTTCTCTATGAAGGAAGGAGAGACCATCCAAGAGATGTACACTAGGTTCACTACTCTGACAAATGAATAAAATCTCTTGGAAGGACTATCCTTGAAGAATACAAGGTTGAAAATATTTTGACAAGGGTTCTTCCAATCTCTTGGGAGAGTAAGATCACTGTTATTCAGGAATCCAAGAACATGGCAACCCTCAAATTGGATGAGCTAATTGGAAATCTCACTGCCTATGAACTTAGAAGGAAGACAATGAAGATGGATGCTCCCAGGAAGGAATGGAGTCTGGCACTGAGAATCACAGAGGGAATAGATCTGGAGGAAGATGAAATGGCTATGATCACCAAGGAATTCAGAAACTATCTCATTAGGAAAAAAGGCATCTCAAGAGGTGAAAACTACAACAAGGAAAAGGCACCAGAAAAACCCACCAATGAGGGATGCTACAAATATGGAAAACTGATCATCACATCAAGAACTGTCCTCAGTGGGAAGTGGATGGAAAAAGGAAAGATCTAAGCGAAGGCACCGTAAGAAGGAAATGGTTCATCCTAAGAAAAACAAAATATCAACGAAAGCTATGGTTGCTGCTTGGGGAGAAAGCAAAGACGAAAAATCAGAAGATGAAGATGGAGATGAACAAGTGTCACGCCCCAAAATCGAGGGACGAGACCGGCACCTAACCGGGTGAACCCGTTCAAGCGGACCTGGATTTCCTTTTGCTACCCAACGTGTTTCCCCCGTATATACAATGCACCATATTCCATATGAAATAACAACTTAGGATTTAAGCGTGGATTTACAAACTTAAGTTCATTTCTCTTTTAGGATTTCAACAATTGATTCCCAAAAACATACACAATACATACATAACCTTCCAATACGGACCACGATTCCGAATACGTACAGTTACTACCCAAAATACATATATACACCCATATCATGTCTATGGAGCCTCTACGAATACTAGGGGTTTATACAATACTTGCTGGTAACAAGGCCCCGATTATACCTTACAAAACATAACAGACTCAAAAGAGATGGCATGAATTACACACGGCCCCGGGAAGAAGTGGGACTCACCAGTACTTGCTGAAAGATGAGGAGGAGGCACCACTAACGGTAAGCTGAGCTACCTGTTATGGACCCACCTACATCTATATAAAAGATGTAACGCCCCCAACAAAAGGGACGTTAGTACTGTGGAATAGTACTAATATGTATGAGCAGACTTTACTCAGAGTAAAATCAAGAGATGCACAAATAGGAAGAAGTTAAAGGAACAAACACATAGTGTACAGTGATACAGAGAAAAGTACAATTGAGAGCCTCACAGATTCTTATTTCAACAAAATCACATTTCAGCTTTATTACATTCTGTTGCGGCGTGCAACCCGATCCCACCGTACAGTTTACACTCTACCCTTGTTACCTCTCCACCCTTATTACTTCGTGTTGCGGTGTGAAACCCGATCCCACCGTACAATTTACACTCCACCCTTGTTAGCTCTCCACCCTTATTTCTTCGTGTTGTGGCGTGCAACCCGATCCCACCGGACCATCACATTTCATGGCAAACAATAACAGCCCACAATTCAATCACAGGGTTTCATATCATCAAGATTACAATTTCATAACACCCAACCAATCATGTGTTCACAATAGTCTTTATCATCCATTAATTCAACCACAAAGATGTTCATCAACAAGAATATAAATTCATTACAACTAACAATCCATATGAAGTTAAGCCACAATAAACCTTGCCAACAGTGAGTCATATACAATATTTCCATGGTCATTTAGTTCAATTAGGTCAATTCACAACCCCCTTTCATCACTTGTTACACAACCCTTATCACTTAGATACATTTACACATTTGAGTTCGTTATAATTCTTTCATACCAATGTACTCAAGCATTCAACGAACCTTGCACATGATAGAGTAATCACATAGAAGTCACCTTTCACAATTTCAATTATCACGATAGTTGACTAAGAAAATCAGAGAATGAAATCTCACACCTCAACACAACAGGACAATCAATTCATATATACTCAACAAGAAGCTCATACCGAATGTTTGGACACCAACAAGGTGACTCTACAAGGATTAAAGTTAGTCATACATACCTCGAGTCGTCCCCTTTTAATTTCTATCGCAATCCACCGGACCGTCTAGCACCGTCAATCTATTCCACAATGTGACATATTTCACTTAGAATTAGGAATCTTGTACCCAATTGAGAATTTTATCAAACACTATGTGACCCCTTAGACTACTAACCCCCTTTTGAGAATAATTACCCAAACTTTTTTTGTTTCCCTTTACTAGATTACGGAGTTTAACTCACATGCATGCAAGATTTCACTTTTTATTTTCAAGAACCAACCTATGTGTGTTTTATTCCTACCCAAAATCTGAGAAATTGAGGAAATAGGGTGAAGACTTACCTCTTTGAGTGAAGAAGATGACAATAACTCGATAATTTCCGGGCTTGAGTGATTTTGGAAAATCAAATTGGATGATGTTGAAACCTTCTCTCTCAAGAACTCTCTTTTTGGTCAGAAAATTGTTAAAAATAAAGGGAAGGGGTGTTTTTATAAAATAGGGGGTCGGGTCTTAAATTTAGAAAATAGGAGCCCCGACACAGAAATGCGGTTAGGAATGCGATCGCATTCCTGCTATGCGGTCCGCATTCCTGTCGCATAGTTGGCCTTCAAATGGGAACCACACTACCAAGGTATGCGACCACTATGCGGTCCGCATACCTGTTATGCGATCGCATAGTGCGTCGCATAACCTCCCTCGCAACTTGGAATGTAGATTTTATGGCTCGGACAGCTTCGTTAGGTGATTTGGGACTTAGGAGTGTGTTCGGGATGAAGTTTTGATGTCCGGTGTAGAATTAGGCTTGAATTGACGAAAGTTAGTTTTTGGCGATTTCCTGTCGGCATGAGAAAATAGGCTATCGGGGCCAGAATGGAATTTCGGAAGTTGAAGCAGGTTCGTGATGTCATTTTGGATATGTGCGCAAATTTTCAGGTCAATCGGATGTGTTTTGGATGGTTTCGGCATCCTTGGTGAAATTTAGAAGTTTCAAAGTTCATAGGCTTGAATTTGATGTGATTTTGGTGTTTTTGCGTTGTTTTTGGTGTTTCGAAGGCTCGACTAAGTTCGAATGAGGTTATGGGATGTGTTGTTATGTTTGGTTGAGGCCTCGAGAGGCTCGGATTGATTTCGGATGGTTAACGGAGGTTTGGACTTAGCAAAGTTGCTGCTGGTGTCATTTTACTGGTGTGGCCGCACCTGAGGATGGGGAGCCGCAGGTGCGGGCCCGCAAAAACGGAAAGGAATCCACAGATACGGAATTTGGGCAGCTCAGTGTGGGACCACAGATGCGGACGTGGGACCGCACCTCCGGAGTCGCAGGTGCAGAAAAGGAGTCGCGGGTGTGGAATTTGGACTTTTTGTGGAATTGCGCAGGTGCGAAGAATGAGCCGCAGGTGCGGATTAACTGGGCAGGAGGTATAAATAGGTGCCTCTATGAAATTTTGGAATTTTTCTTTATTTTGCATGTGGGTTGAGACAATTTGGGAGCAATTTGAAGGAGGATTTCGAGAGTCTTCAGTGGAGGTAAGCTTCTCGGACTATAAACTCGTTTCTATGTTATTATGTGACGGATTAGGCTTCTAATTTGTGTATTAAATGGAATAAATTGGGGGTTTAGGGCTTGGGAAATTGAGACTTGTAATTAAGGAATTTAGGAGTTCTTTGTGGTCGGATTTTGATGCATTTTATATGTGTAGACTCGGGAAGGGATAAGGATTCTTGTGATGCAATTTTTATCGAATTCCAATACGTGGGCCCGGGGCTCGGGTTTGGCCAATTCGGGAATCGCGCTTAAAATTGATAGCTTTCGATTGGGTTTTTTTCCTTTAGCGTATATTTATGATATTAATCTGGTTTTGGTTAGATTTAGAGCAATCGGGAGCCAATTCAAGGGGCAAGAGCATCGCGGATTAGCATTTTGGCCCGGTGGAGGTAAGTAATGGATATAAATCTTTCCCTGAGGGTATGAAACCCTGGACTTCGTATTTCTCACTATTTTTAGAGTTGCGCACACGCCGGATGACGAGCGTATCGCGTGCACTGATTTCTGGATTTGGACTTGGTCCTCTCCGTGGAAACTATTGAGCTGCGTATTTTACTCTAAACCATATGTTAAATTGTGTTCTAAAACTATTACTATATTTAGGTTGTAAGCCATGTTTTGGGGCCTGGTGCCGACTTGTTTAGACCCCTTGGGAGATTTTTACTGCTATTTTCCTCACTGTGTTGACTTATGATTTACACTCAGTCATGTTATGTTTAACTGATTTCAAAACTCAACCTTATTTACACTATTTTGAGTTATAAAATAATGTTTTGGGTCGAGTACCCCATTTTACTGATATGCCCGATGGGCTTTTGAGAGTTGCTGACTGAGTGAGGCCGAGGGCCAGATTGTGAGGATATGATATGCCACGAGGTGGGTTGATATTAACGCTTGGGCTGAAGGAGCCCCTCTGAAGTCTGTACACACCCCCAGTGAGCGCAAGTACCTACTGAGTGCGAGTGTCGAGTGCTGAGTGATGAGTGATTGGGAGGCATGAGTGACAGTGAGGTTGCCTGAGGGGCTGATACTGAGTGGCTGTGAGGTATGTTGAGTGATGTTTTGCCCGAGGGGCGATTTATGATTCACGTTTTTGCCCGAGGGGCTACTTATGATTTATTTCATTTTTCACTAAATTCTTCGGGTATTTTTATTTCTAAAATTGTTGGAAAATACATTTTTCAAAGGATTTTTCTAATGTGGGCTTTTAAGGCATGTTGATTTCATATATATATGTATATACTGTTGGAAAGAAACGATATGCTTATTGCGAACTGATGATTTGATTTGTATGTGTTTCTTACTGCTTAAGACTTGATTTATTTCCATTACTACTGAGTTGGCGTACTCACATTACTCCACGCACCCTGTGTGTAGATACAGGTGCTGACACCGAGCGTTAGCCATCTAATTACGTGCGGAGCCGGAGGCGGGACATAGAGGTAGTTGTTTAGCGTCCGCAGCATCTCTATTTTCCCTTCTTATTTTGTACCTAGTTCTTCGTTCCGAGGTTCTGTATTTAATAGTAGAATTTTTGGTATTTTCCTTAGATGCTCATGACATGTTGACCCCGGATCTTGGGGATGGTTTTAGACTGTTTAACTTTTTGTTTGCTTAATAGATTCAGTAATTTATATACGTTTATGAAATGTGGGAAATGAGTTGGAAATTTTGGAAAGAAACTGTAAATATGTGATTGTTGGCTAGCCTAGTTCCACGATAGGTGCCATCACGGCCGGTTAGGATTTGGGGTTGTGACAGATCATCTGGCAGAAAATCTTGTAGATGGAGAATACGAACCACTGAAAACGTATTTTCCCGATGAAGAGGTATCATTCGTATGAGAAGATATCACCGAAGCCTATGATGGTTGGAGAATGTTCTTCGACGGAGCTGCAAACTTCAAAAGAGTGGGCATTGGAGCAGTCTTAGTATCAGAAACAGGCCAACGCTACCTGGTATCCGCGAAGCTCAGGTTTTCATGTACTAACATCATGGCAGAATACGAGGCCTACATCTTAGGACTCAGGTTATCCATTGACATGAACGTTCAAGAATTGTTGGTAATCAGAGATTCAGACCTTTTGATACCCCAGGTTCTAGGAGAATGGGCTACAAACAATACCAAAGTATTTCCATCTTTGTACTATGTACAAGAGTTGATGAAGAGATTAACAAAAATAGAGTTCAAACATGTTTCGAGAATCCAGAATGAGTTCGCAGATGCATTGGCCACTTTATCTTCCATGATACAACACCCAGGAAAGAATTTCATCGATCTTATCCCAGTACGGATTCATAATCAGCCAGCTTATTTTGCTCATGTTGAAGAAGAAATTGATGGAAATCCATGGTTCCACGACATCAAAGAATATTTGGCAAAAGGAGAGAACCTGGAGCCCGCAAATCATACTCATAAACACACACTCCGAAGATTATCCAACCACTTCTTCCAAAATGGAGGATATCTGTACAGAAGGACTCCATACATGGGATTATTATGGTTTGTCGATGCCAAGGAAGCGTCCATATTGCTCCAAGAAATACATGTCGGAACTTGTGGATCGCACATGAATGATTTATCTTAGCTAAGAAGATATTGAGAGCAGGATATTTTTGGATGACTATGGAAACAGACTGCATTAAGTATGTCCAAAAGTGTCATCAATTCCAAGTACATGTTGATATGTTAAGAGTGCCACCCAACGAACTCAATGCAACAAGTGCATCTTGGCATTTCTTCGCTTGGGGGATGGATGTCATTGGTCCAATCAAACCTGCTGCTTCAAATGGGCACAGGTTCATTCTAGTGGCCATAGATTATTTCAAAAAATGGGTAGAAGCCGCATCTTACAAGGCTGTAACTAAGAAGGTCGTTGCAAATTTTGTTCGGGATTGTATTGTTTGCCGATTCAGGGTACCAGAATCAATCATCACCGACATCGCCACCAACCTTAATAGTGATCTGATGAGATCTATGTGTGACACCTTCAAGATCAAGTAAAAGAATTCCACATCATACAGGCCACAAATGAATGGAGTTGTGGAAGCCGCCAATAAGAACATCAAAAAGATATTGAGGAAAATGGTAGATAATCACAAACAATGGCACGAGAAGCTAATATTTTCTCACTTGGATATCGTACCACGGTTCGCACATCAACTAGGGCAACCCCTTATTTGTTGGTCTATGGTACTGAAACTGTTATTCCCGCCGAAGTAGAAATTCCTTCTTTGAGAATCATACAAGAGGCTGAACTCAGTGATGCAGAATGGATACAAAGTCACTATGAACAACTGGATCTCATTGATGGGAAAAGAATGAATGCGGTATGGCACGGTCAACTCTACCAGAACAGAATGTCCAAAGCTTTCAACAAAAAGGTCAGGCCTAGAAAATTCACACCGAGACAGTTGGTGCTAAAGCGGATCTTCCCGCATCAAGATGAAGCCAAATGGAAATTTTCACCCAATTGGAAAGGGCCCTACATGGTTCACCGAGTACTAACAGGAGGAGCGCTCATACTTGCAGAAATGGACGGAGAAATTTGGCCAAAACCTATCAACTTAGACACAGTCAAGAGATACTATGTTTAGAATTGTCTATATTTCTTCATTTGA
This sequence comes from Nicotiana knightiana, assembly GCA_005239525.1. NCBI lineage: Eukaryota > Viridiplantae > Streptophyta > Magnoliopsida > Solanales > Solanaceae > Nicotiana > Nicotiana knightiana. The sequence continues at coordinate 68,017 of ML429633.1, forward strand.
TGTAACTGAATTATGCTTGACTTGATTCCCGTTTAAGAGGGGATACATAGGAAGCCCTATGGGTTCGGTCACATCTTAATAAAATCTTCATTTTTACCATGATCAGAACTGGGGCAGAATTCTAAAGCAAGTCCAGCCAACTTCGTCATATGCAGAGCAGTCAGGAATTGCATTTAAACTGGGGCAAAATTTTGAGGAGGACCCTCAAAATTCTAAAGCAAGAAAGTCGCAATGTCTTTAAAATATGTCACAGTCATTGGTTCATCTAAATTACTTAATATTGCATACTACTATATTTCAAATAACTACACTCATCAAATTCACGCCTATCTTTTCGAAAACTTTATTTCTGTAACAGCCAGATGTTGCCCAGGGTAACTCAAACATGATCTCAAGACAGGAGCAAAATCAAAGCAAGAAGACGAAAGCACGGACCAACCTTCCCCCACAAAACTCACAATTTTTCTTTGGATGCAGGCATAATAAGACAACAATATATGTAGAGGCAAGATAATAAATTATCTATCACAAGCATCTCCAGCTAAGAAATACTCTACTTTCTCACTAGCACTCATCATTTTCTTGCATGAGGCTAAACACTTCCTCCTTAACTGCATAAGGCTAAGCACTGCCTTTCTTTGCATGAGAGTAAGCATTATCTCCTCGTTTTATAAGGCTAAGCATTGCCTCCCTAATTGCATAAGGCTAAGCACTGCCTTCTTTGCGTGAGACTAAGCATTGTCTCCTATTCCTGCATAAGGCTAATAATTACCTTTTCCGCATGAGACTAAGCATTGTCTCCTATTGCATGAGGCTAAGAACTGCCTCCTTAACTGCATAAGGCTACGCATTGCCTTTCCTGCATGAGACTAAGCATTGTCTCCTATTTTCATGATGTTAAGCCCTACCTCCCTAATTTCATAAGGCTAAGCACTGCGTTTTCCGCATGAGACTAAGCATTCTCTCCTATTTGCATGAGGCTAAGCCCTGCCTCCTTAACTGCATAAGGCTAAGCATTGTCTTTCCCGCATGAGGCTAAGCACTGCCTCCCTAATTGCATAAGGCTAAGCACTGCCTTTATTTGTATGAGACTAAGCATTGCCTCCCTAATTGCATAAGGCTAAGCACTGCCTTTCTTTGCATAAGACTAAGCATTGTCTCTCTCTTTGCATGAGGCTAAGCATTTCCTCCCTTATTGCATAAGGCTAAGAACTGTCTTTTCCTCAAGATTAAATACTATCTCCATTACGCCATCTAATACCTAGCATTATCCTCTACTCACCCAAGACTAAGCTTTGCCCTCATCTTACACAAGACTAAGCCTTGTCTTGTCTTATCTTCACATATGACCAAACATCATATCTTTGCATTTCATGGGCTGAAACATTGCCATTTTTTCCAAAGGTGTCATAGTCTGAATGCATCAGCCTCATAGCTGGAAGACACCATTCCATGACCTGAGGATCCCTAAAAAATGCACATCATTATTCAAAGGCGTCATGGTTCAGAGGCGCCATTCTCATGGCCCGAGGACATCATTTCATGGCATGCGAATCCTTTATCACATTTTCATGGCCCAAGACATCATGGTCTAAGGACATCATCCTCACCGTCCAAAGACAACCTTCATGGTCCAAAGGAAATTTGCATCATGTTTAAATTCTCGCAATAATCCATATATACTTGCATGCATCGTGTTTTAAATTTTTCAGGTAATCCGGGAAGTAACCGTTCTTCAAACGGGAGCAACCTTCGCTCCGGTTTCCATTCAATGTTCACATCCTGCAATTATTTCAAACATAACCAACCACCATCAGTTACCAACTTTTACTCGATAACTGTTCAGATACTCGTTCTGAGATACATCCGTAACGTTTCATACTCGCACTCACGATTTCGTATAAACTCATCTCATGTTGTCCTACCCAAAAGAACCCTTTCCGAAACATACGACCATTCCTATAGCAACTCCATTGGTTCAGATCACCTTTGGATCTAGAATTACACACTGCCTGATTCCCATAACACCAGGGATATGTAGGCAATTCAGGAACCAGGGTTCGGCCTCTATTTTTTGAATCAGATCATTCAGTCAAAATAGGTCATCATTTTCTTTACCCGACAACTCTTCCATCATTCCTGGGTAAAGAGGGGCAGCTGTTGATACCCAATTTTGCCGTCGTATATTTTTTCAATAATATATATTTTCAAAATATTATTTTTGCATTATTATTTAATTTACAAGATTTACACAAGCACTTCTTATAATTTTCCATAATTTTAGAGCTTTTAAATCAATTTCTTGCATTAAATTACATAAAATTTCAGTAATTATTCTTTTTAAATTATTTGTGATGACTTAATCACTTAAAATTATTATTTTCATCCCTAACACATTTTTTTGAAATATTTTCACTTCATTTTTATATAATTACAATTTTATTTTTAGGCTATTTGCATAAATTTGCAATAATAGCCTATATTTTGCATTCTTATTGCAATTGACATTTCATTTAGGGTCAAAATAATATTTTACATTTTTATAGGCTTCTATCATTGTTTAAAGTATCAATTTGCATAAGTAGAATTTTTATATATTTTTTTAGCTATTTTATTAAATTATTTCCCTTTTAATTCTATTTAAAAGAGCTGGCCCAATTTTTAAACCAAATTTCGGACCAAAAGGCCCAATATCCCAGTAACCTCTATCCCAACACTAGCAACCCACCACCCATACTCGATTAATTAACCCGCCCCACTTCTTTTAAAATCATGGTTGTTGATCTCTAAGATCAACGGCCCACAATCAACCTACCCCTTTTAATTACCCAACCCCAAACCCTAATCCCCATTCCCTCTAGCCCGCCGCCCTGAAACTCTCCCCTTTCTTTGAAGAACCCTAATCACCGCCCTTCCCTAATCCCTCTCTTAATCTCTCTCATAATAGTATTATTCCCAAATTTACTTGCCATATCAGTGTTTTTTCCGCTACTGGGTGTTTCTCCATGGTATCACTTGGTAATTTTCTAAACATGGCAAGTACTATCTCTCTGGTTCTGCCCAATCGATTCCAATCTTTTGAATATGGGTCATATCTCTTCTACACACGTTCAATACTATATTACTCATATTATCACTGACGTTTTCTTTTCTTAAGCGTAATAACCCACCAATGCACCGATAACCAGATACCGCACAAGTAGACAATCATTCAATCCAATCATAGATGGTGGGGCTCTCCTACTTAGCTTGAAGCTACAATTATATAACCTTGGGACCCACCGAGATTCTTTCTTCCCCATTGACATCAGCTAAAATTCCAACAAATCATTCCAAACTCTAAGTCATGTTGCATTCAAATAAAATCCGCGGACATAGTCCCTGTCCACCATAAATTCCCAAATAGCTCCAAACTTTCCTCAAGGCGTGTGGCCATCCTACCACAGAACCCATTTGTTACTCTGTCACTCTCCCACTTTGGTCAAACTCACTCCTTTAAGCAACTACCTGATTCCTGTTTCTTACACCTGGCCTTCCAAAAATTTAACCACAGCAAGACACCTCCCACATGTATTTTCTCATACTTCGCCGCCTAGTTGTTGCCTTAAATCAAAATCTATCTATGTAGCACTTGAACCAATAAATCACTACTAACTTCAAACCTTTTCGAGATTCATCTTCCTCGAGCCATCAACACTAGGAACGCCGATTCGATTTTGAACCTCCGCACACCGTGATCTCTGATAACCGCTTCTCCAGCACTATTTCACGCTACTCTGCCCCAATGGCGAATTGAAGAAACCATAACACCGGCGAACTTAACGTATTCAACAAGGACAAAGACACCACATCACAAAAGAAAATTCTACCACACTCGAAAATACCAAGTCTCGTTACTCCATCAACCCAAACCTGAACACTTATAGTCCGATTTCCTTTCCTCTACCGAAAATAAAATACCGAATCTCTGAATCACGCACTGAGTAAACCTCATTTCAAGTCATTCATTGCCCCGAAACAAAGGCAAGCATCTTACCATCACATCAATACTGTGCGATAACAACTCATGAGCATCATAGCAACCTGTGTATAGCCTCAAAGATCTCATAAGTACAACTATTGAACTGAAATGATAGAATATCCTTCCGCAAGACGATGACAATAGCCCAATCAACTACGTAGGGAGAAATATCCCGCACTGCATCTGTAGTACCATTACAATTCCTCCAATTCTCGATTTATGACCAGCACTTTACGTCGCATAAGACTGAATGGGAAGGAAATGAGGGCATAAGCCTCAAAGGAATTAAATCACACGATGAGGAATCATGAAGGGAAGTTCTCCTAATAGCCCTGTAGCCTCTCAAAGATAAGTACAGATGTCGCCATATCGATCCGTAAAACTCTACTAGACTTGCTCATGACTCGTGAGACCTAGTGAACCTAGTGCTCTGATACCATGTTGTCACGACCCAAAATCCATTAATGATCGTGATGGCGCCGGACACCACTGTCAGGCAAGCCCTTACCAAGCAGTTAATCAAATTCTCATTTTAGTATTTTTGAAATCATTTCTTATCCTTGCATTTAACAATAAATAATGAACTTCACTAAGTAAATAATAATGTCTTTAGCAAATTTAAATACTGAATAACCCCATAGTCATCCCAGAACCCGGTGTCACAAGCGCATGAGAAATTTCTAGGAATTTAAAATGTAATACAATAAATGTCCGGAATAAAAATTGGGCAGAAAAGACAATATACTACTCTGAAGAAGACTCTACTGGCTGCGGGTCGTCTCGAGAGATGCAGCTCACCTAAGTCTCCATATCAACCATGTCGCTGCTCCCAGCGAGGCCACTGGACATACATGTGCATGTGCAACAAAAATGCACAGCAAATGTAGTATGAGTTCAAAAATAACACGTACCCAGTAAGTATCTAGTCTAACCTCGAAGAAGTAGTGACGAGAGGTCGACTTTGACACTTACTAGTGGTCCAACAATGTAATACCAATAATGTGAAAAATCATGGATTTTATAAGGCGACTGCAAACTCAATAATCATGAAGCAGGTAAACATTTCTTTTGTTAATAGATATTTTCAAACTTATTTCCATTCTTTTAACAATTTACATCCCCGGCCAATGAGGCCACATTAATTATAAAAAATTCCAAAACAATCAAGCAAGTCATGCGCAACTCATGTCAAGGTCGTACGACTCGATCCAACATAATATTTAAATTGTGCACTGCCAGAGGGTCGATGGCGTGAACCATAGATGCATCTATTACCCCGCTCTCGAATCATACATGCGGCGGTCAAATATAATTAAGCGAATTACCCTGCTCGCTATTCATACATGTGACACAGGTACACATAGGAACACACATTCAAACAGTCAACCAAGACTTCATCGGTGAAACAATTACCCAAGGAAATGATAACTTCTCTTTTAACAGTCAAGAAAGTGATGTTTAGCCCTTTAGAAATTTATTTACCAAGTTCGATATGATTTAGGACTTTTAAATTGTCAATAAAATTACAAGTACGGCAAGTAAAGCATGCTTTTGGGTCCTAGACTACCCGAACTTAAGCATAATAGTAGCTACGTACGGACCCTCGTCACCTCATGGGTATGTAGCCCCCACAAATATAACCACATATTTACTTATTTCACCTATTGGGTTGAATCCCTCTTACAAGTTTATATATGAGACTTACCTCGCTCCGAAGTTCTATAGCCGGCTCCCAAGCCTTTCAAACAACTCGACCGATGCCCAACGCTCCAAAATTCATTTTCGATTTATTAACATTCACAAGATTTTAGTCCTCCTCCGACATCGTAACATTGAGTAAAATGCTCATACGCCACCAACAAATTGATATCTACAATTACAATCTCAATTACAACAAAAATATGACTCAAAAATATTTATCAATATCCATTTATGGCTCGCAAGTTGGATACAAGCCTCTAGCTCAAATCGTCTAATAGGTTCACTTACTAGAACATTCAACTCCACTTTTATCATTTAATACTCATTTGAAGTCATCAATGATACTACATTAATTCTCCAACACCGCCAAGTTACTATTCATCGTCTTCCTTAACCAACATTTCCAAAATATTCAATTTGGTGATTACTTAGTTGAACACTTCCAATTAAACTAGAAAATGATTCCATAGGTTCATTACATCCTTTAATTTCATTTCTAAAAATACTATTTATCTCTCCTTCATTTTCTCAAGAACACTATTGATATCATGAACTAGGGTTTATAAAATCAACTATCCAACCATAACAACTTGAAACAAATGTTAGAATTACTCTCACCGACTCATAAGAAATGAGCTTGAAGCATTAGTATTACCATCCTGAAGCTTTTCCTTAAAAATCCAATGTTTGAGAAATTTGGTGTTCTTGAACAACTTGAAGGATTTCTAGGGATTTCAAAGATTGAATGATGTTAATACTAGTGTTAATAGGATGTTATTAACTTAAAATATCCACACACAAAAAACTCATCATGTACTCTTAAGTAGTCCCCAAGGTCGAATCCACCATGAAAGAACCAATCCCTAGATCAAGAAAATCCACAAAAATGGCTGCTGCCCGACTGCCTTATATAGGCACAGGTCCTTCAGCGAGTTGTACCTTGCGTTGTGCAGGTTGTACCTCGCATTACAAGTTTTCCCCTGTTGGATACCTTTTACTAAAGCGTCTATAACTCCTTGTAGAAATATCTAAATGATGAACGGTTTGAAGCATTAGAAACTAGACTCGAAGATATTTCATTTGATAGGTTCTACACCATATAACTCCTTATATATTTCTAGATATAAGCTTCCAAAGTCAGCTTCATGCATCAGAAATTTCTAACGAAACTGCTTCACCAGCCTTCATTCAATCAATCATGAATTTATGATCAAATGTCCAAATGATGAATGGATTAACTTTCTGGAAACTAAAATCAAAGGTCTGAAACTTCCATGTTTTGATAATTTTCAGATTCCTTATAGATTTTGATATATAAGCTTCCAAGTCAGCTCTGCGATTGCACCAGTTGCTGTCCAAAAACAGCTTCTGCAGCAGAAAAAAAAACCAGCAGCTCCGCTAACCTTCCGAAATCCACACGAGGCTCTCGGGACCTTAAAAAATTACACCAAAATGTCCTAAAATACAATACGAACTTAGTCGAGGCTTCAAACCACGTCAAACAATGCCGAAATTATGAATCGCGCATGGAATCGAATTATGAGTTTTCAAATCTTGCAACTTTTATATTTTGCGCTGAAATATATCAAATCAATCCGGAATGACTCCAAATTGCACGCGATTCATAAATTACATAATGTATTTGTTCTTATTTTCATAATCGGATTCCGACCCCGATATCAAAAAGTCAACTCTCGGTCAAACTTTTCAAAAATCTTCTATTTTTCAATTTTCACCAAAATGTGTCAAATTGTCCTACGGGCTTCCAAATCCGAACATGTGCCTAAGTCCGAAATCACGATACGAAGCTATTGGAATCATAAAAATTCCATTCTGGGGCCGTTTACTTAAAATCAACCCTTAGTCAGACTCTTCCAACTTAAAGCTTCCGAAATGAGAATTCTCTTTCCAAATCCACTCCGAACTTCCTGAATTTCAATTCCGACCACCCGTACAAGTCCTAATACCTGAAGTGAAGCTTCTAATGGGTTCAAACCACCGAACGACACGTTAGATCTCAAAACGACCGGTGGGGTCATTCTAGTGAACGAACTGAGCATCATATCTTTGAGTTATTACTTGCACTACTTTATTTATATTGTTACGAGTTGTTCCTGGCCGTTGGTGTTGGAATTTGATTGTTGTTCAAGCTAGTCACTACATTCAACCTAAGGTTAGGTTTTTTACTTATTGAGTATATGGGATCGGTTGTACTCATACTACAGTTCTGCACCTTGTGTGCAGATTTTGGATGTTGCTATTACTGTTTGTGGAGAGAGATGACATTGAAGACGTACATGAATTCCATTCATAGATTCCACTTGTTCTTGGTAGCTTTAAAATTACTAATTTGTTCATATATATTTCAAACAGATGATGTATTTATTTCATACCAGCTCTGTAAACTCTGAATCTTAGAAGCTCGTGATTTGTACTACAATCCTTGAGAAGTGTATAAAAGTTCATTTATTTCATCATTTATTTTCTCAGTAAATCTCATTTGAATTGGATTGTTGCTAATTGTCATACCTAGTGGGTTAGGTTAGGTGCCATCAAGACCAGTCGAATTTTGGGTCGTGACAATACCCAACTAACATTGAACTGCTCTCCAGAAATGCAAAGAAAACTAAGTGATCAGAGATGATAGAAACAGGTACCCTATACAAGCGAACAATCTCCCGGATGTAGATCTTAGTCAATTGGTCCGAAGTGTAGGAAGCCATGACTGGAATGAAATGAGCAGACATGGTCAGTCTGTCTACAACGACCTAAACTGTGCCAAATCTCCTCAACATCCGTGGCAATCCTACCACGAAGTCCATAGTGATGCGCTCCCATATCTACTTCAGTATCTCAATCTTCTGAAGAAAACCACCAGGTCTCTTATGCTCATACTTGAATCGCTGACAATTCAAAAATCGAGCAACATATCCAACAATGTCCTCCTTCATCCTCCGCCACAAAAATATTGTTTCAAATCACGGTACATCTTCGCAGCACCCGGGTGATTAAAATACAACGAACTAAGAGCCTCCTCAAGGATCAACTCTCTCAATCCATCCACATTAGGAACACAAATCTGGCATGAAGCCGCAATACACCATCATCACCAATAGCCAGCTCCTCAGCACTACCTCGTTGCACCATTTCCTAAGGACAAGCAAATTGGGGTCATCAAATTGGCAAGCCTTAATGCACTTAAACACGGACATTGAGATACAACACAATCAAGGACCCTACTCGGTTACAAAATATCCAATCTCACCAATCTGTTGGCCAACGCCTGAACATACATAGATAAAGGCCTCTCCCCAACTGGAATAAATTCTACACTCCTCATGCTCTCTGCATTCCTACTCAAGGCATATGCAACCACATTGGCTTCCTCAGATGATTGAAAATAGTGCTGTCACAATCCTTTAATAGTTCCAACCACCTACACTGCCTCAATTCAAATCTTTTTACTTAAATAGATTATAGAGACTCCGATGATCCATATACACCTCACAAGAAATGCCATATAAATAATTTCTCCAAATCTTGAGCGCAAGTACAATAGCTACTAACTCCAAGTCATGCACCGGATAGTTCTTCTCATGGGGATTCAACTGGCGCGAAGCATAGGCAATCACTCTATCATCCTGCATCAACCCACACTGAGACCAATACGTGAAGCACCATAATAAATTGTATATGATCCTGATCCTAAAGGAAAAACCAACACTGAAGTTGTAGACAAGGTAGTCTTGAGCTACTAAAAGCTCTTCTCACACTCATTCGACCACCTGAACGGAGCATTCTTCTGAGTGAACTTAGTCAATGGGGCTACAATGAATGAAAACCCCTCCATAAGTCTATGATAATACGCAGCCAAACCCAAAAAACTCCTGATCTCCATGGTTGTATAAGATCTAGGAAAACTCTGAACTGCCTCAATCTTTTTCAAATCCACCTTAATCCCCTCATTAGACACCATGTGGCCCATTGAATCTAACCAGAACTCACACTTAGAGAACTTGGCATATAACTTCTTCTCTCCCAAAACCTGGAGCACCGTCCTCAATTAATGGTTGTGCTCCTCCCTACTATGGGAATACACCAAGATATCATCAATGAACACAATGATAAAAGAGTCCAAATAAGGTTGGAATACATTGTTCATCAAATGCATGAATGTTGCTAGGGAATTATTCAAGCCAAAAGACATCACCAAAAACTCATAATGCCTATATCGAGTCCTAAAAGCCGTCTTAGAAATGGCTGCCCTGATCTTAAGTGATGGTACCCCGATCTCAAGTCAATCTTCGAGGATATCCTAGCACCCTGAAGCTAATCAATAAAATCATCAATGTGCGGCAGAGGATACTTATTCTTGATAGTAACATTACTCAATTGCTTGTAATCAATGCACACTCTCATGAAGCCATCTTTATTCTTCACAAATAATATTGGAGCACCCCAAGGTGAAACACCCAGCCTGATGAAACCTTTATCTATTAATTCCTGCAAATGTTTCTTTAATTCCTTCAACTCAACTGGAGCCATGCGATACGGTGGAATAGATATGTGATGAGTGCCCGGTGCCAAATAAATATCTCTATTGGATGGCATGTCCGATAGGTCTCAAGGCAACACATATGAAAACTCTCTCACTACGGGGACTAAATCAACCGTAGGAGTATCAGAACTGACATCTCTAACAAGGGCTACATATGCCAAACACCCCTTTTTAACCATCCGTTGAGCCTTTAGAAAGGAAACAACTCTACTAGGAATATGACCCAAGCAACCTTTCCATTTCAACCTTGGAAACCTCGGCAAAGCCAATTTGACAGCCTTAGCATGACAATCAAGGATAGCATTGTATGGAGAAAACCAATTCCTACCCAAAATCACATTGAAGTCCCACCATATTAAGCAACAAAAGATCAACTCTAGTATTAAAGTCCCAAATAGAAACCACACATGAATGCTAGACACGATCCAACACAATAGAATCCATAACAGGTGTAGACACATAAGCAAAAGTAGCCACAGAATCACGAGGCAAATCCAAATACAAAGCAAAGTAGGATGATACATACGAATAAGTAGATTAAGGATCAAATAAAATTGAATTATCTCTATGACAGACCAGAACAGTACCTCTAATGACTGCATCTAATACGACTACCTCAGTCCTACCAGGGAAAGCATAACATCAAGCTTGGCCTCCCCCTCTAGGATGACCTCTACCCACCTGTCCTTCACATCTAACTGGATGTGCAAGTAGGGTAGCATCTAGATCAAAAAACATAGCATGAGTATCCTGGGACAATCTCTCACCATGTACCGAGTATCATCACGCTTAAAACAACCTCTCTGCTGGCATGGATGCTGGAATTGAGTTTACCCCGGACGGATGGAATAATCGATGTAAGAAACCCGTGCAGGAGGTGCATTGAAGGATGAATGCTTGGTACGACTACTTTGAAATCCATGGCTAGCTAGAGCACTACATGAAACCCAAAGGCGAGCCTTAGCCACAGAGTAAAAGCAAATAAATCCTCCAGGACCACGAGGCTTCTTAGCCTGCCTATCTTTCCTCTCTTTCCATAGGATCTCTCTAACCTCCTAGAAATCTCCATAATCTGATAAAATGTAGTCTCAATCTCTATCTCCCGTGCCATCCCAAATATGAGGCTGTGGATGAGTCCCTAAAATAACTACAGACTCTCTCTCTCTCTCTCACCCTCCCTCCCTCCCTCCATCTCTCTCTCTCTCTCAGTGTAAACCAAGGGAACTACATGGCAGGATAACTCTGTAAACCTCATAGCATACTAGGACACAGTCGTACCCCTTGGCGCAAATGCTCAAACTCACTATGCAACTCGTCCTTACGGGCATATGGGACATGTAAGGGTGTTGCGCCAGCTGGCCTACTCGCTTCACAAGTCTTCCACCACCAATATGTGGTCCCATCAACTGAAAAGTAGTGAAGACAACCCTGCTCGACTACACCAAACCTAACTACACAAAAAGTGATGACACTAATCCAAGAAACATCGTGCATCCTCAAAAGGCCCTCAACTGAACTGGGGATGATGAAATCTCTTAAACCTCTCCAAACACTTCTTCCCCTCAGTAGACACGATTGGTCGTACCTCGGGCGGATCAATAACTAATGGCTGCATCGATAGAACACCCGATGTCTAGTAACAGGAACCCTCTGCTCGGGCGTGTGGGTGGCGGGAGTCTGGGCGCCTTCTCCAGCCTATGAAGTAGCTAGTGAAATCGGAATCAACCCTGCATGGGCCAAGCTCCCAAACAAAATCATTAAGTGAGTTGGGGTCTCCTGAAGCAGTAGTGTAGCAATAGGCCCCACAGGTGCCCGAGCGGGTTCCGTCTGCTTAACATGATCAGGCTCTTACTCCTCAACTAGAGCTACTGATGGCTCCACAACCACTGCTCTAGAAGGGAATCTAGCTGTGGCGCGTCCCCCACTTCGGTCTCTACCTCGACCCTGACCTCTCGTAGCTCTAACAGGTGACACTCGTACCTGATCAGCTAATCTCGAAGAACGTGCTCAAGATCTGTGAGAGAATTGAAGAGTAAAGAGGATGCACGGTGATAACAAATCAACATACGGAAATCCATCTTGGACAAACAAATCATCAAAAAGAAATTGAGGCATATGTTCGCGCTCCACATTTGGTCACAATAAAAGTATCCTCCCTTATCGCTTTGGAATAACAATATCCACGCTTATCGCTCCAGAATAACAATATTCATCCTTATTGCTCTGGAAAAATAATATCCACCATTATTGCTCCGGAATAATAATATCCACCATTATCGCTCCATACCAAGACACAATAACAGCATCCATCACAATCGCACTGCAAAAATCTCCGTGCCAATCCCTAATCAGTTTTCCCAACATATCCACATGTGTCATAATCACAACAATGCAAGATAAACAGAGACATATCCTTATAACTCATCAATAAAGTGGACAAGGACATGATAATAATAAAAATATGTATAAGTGCTCCACATATAAGCATGACTACAACTAAATTATTTTTGTAGTGATTCCACAAATGTCCATCTTGGCAAATTAGGAAATTATAATCCTAAAATATGATCTCTACCACGAAAGGATAAGCTCGAGCAATCATACAATGAATTATACATGTATCATAAAAAGTACACAACCAAATCAAGGCATAGTAGAAGCCTAAAGTCTAATACGATCATTTTCAAACATAACACCGACATACACAATTGTTACCTCGCATAAAATACATTATAGATAGACAAATAAGATCTAAGCCTAATGGTTATTCCCTCACACAAGATTAGACAAGATACTTACTTCAAACGCGGAAAAATTCAATACTCCAAAAATGACTTTCCTTTAAAACCCACCTCTTATCGGCCTGAATCTAGCCAAAAATAACTCTATAATGTCAAACAAAGCCATAGGAAACAATACCGAGCATTAAAGCTTCGATCTTTAATCAAATCCTCAAAAGTCAATAAAAATCAACCTAGACACGAACGGTCAAAACTCGGATCAAGGCTAGAACCCGAGTATCTATAACCCCACGAGCCCAAATATATGATTAGATTCCAAAACTGAGTCCAAATCGATTCCCAAGTCCCCCCCAATTTTACTCTCTTAAGTTGTAGATAAAAAGCCCCAAATTTTCTTTTAAAATTTTATGTTTTAGGTTTAGAAATCCATAGGAAATCGAGATATAAAGAAAAATTTGAGTGAAAACGTCTTACCTTCAATGAAGCAGTGAATTTGTTCTCCAAAATCTCCACCTCTGTAAGTGTCGGACTCAAAATATACAATAATAAGTCTAAGTCCCAAAATTAGAACTCTTAATGCCTGCTCAAGTGAACGCCTTAGCGAACGCGACCATTGCCTCGCGTTCGCGAAGCAAAAAAATTACATTACCCAGATTAACTCTCCATGAACATGGTCCCACCCCACAAATGCGAAGTACAAGCTCCCTCAGAACTACGCAATTGTGATAGGCCTCTCGCAAACGCGAAGTCTTAGCTTTAGCCTTCCCCCCAGCTTGCCATCCTATTACGGGAACGTGACTTCCTATCGCGAACGTAAAGGTCATCCTGCCTTACCCATAGCGAATGCGACTCCACTGTCGCAGAGGCGAAAAAGAAACTCTGCCCAGCTCAAAAATGCCCTCCGCAATCGCGAGATCACCTACATGATTGCAAAGAAGCACCCAACACCAACAAAATATGCAACTTCCAAAATTACTCCAGGTGGTTAGAAACTCACCCGGGACCTGTCCAATCACACCAACAATTTATAAACACTATTTGAACCTTCTTAAAGCCTACAAAAACATATAATAACATCACAACAATGAATAAAATGATAAAACACAAATAGAACTTTTCTTAAGTTCATGAATATTCGAACTTCAAACCAAGCGTCTGATTCAAGCCTAACCAATCCGGAATGAACCCAAACTTTGCACACAAATTTTAAATGAGAAAAGAAACATATTCCAACTTCCAGAGCTAAAATCCAAACTCGGACGTACGCCTAATTCCAAACGCAGCATATGAACCTATTGGAGTCATCAAATCACTAATCCGAGGCTGTTTACACAAAAATCAAACATTGGTCAACCTTTATAACCTAAGGTTCCAACAAAGGAACTAAGTATTTCAATTCACTCTAAAACCTTCACGAAACCAAAGCAACAGTCCTTGCAAGTCACAAAATAACAACCAAACATATATGAAGCATCAAATAAGAAAACAGAGCTCAAATAAATGACCGACAGGATTGTTACATGGACAACAAGAATCGTCGAACAAGATCTTGTTGAATTATTTATTGAATAATATATTAGAAGCATCAAAGAGGAATTGGAATATAAGTTACCCGGAGTACATTGGGCCTACAGAAATACAGCAAAATCCAGTACCGGGGAGAATCCATTTTCCCTGGTATATGGATTCGAGTCATTTATCCATGTGGAATAAGAGTACTTTGCCACGGAATTGGGCTTGCTCGAAGGACGGCGAGAATTGGTTTTAGTCCGAATGACCACTCAAAAGCAGAAGATTGAGAAGTATTACAAATAAAAAAGCCAACCTACGGCACTTCAAGGCCGGGGACTACATGCTGCAGAGTGTGTTCTCAACAACATAGAAATTAAATGTATAATAGCTCGGGCTCAACTGAAAGGACTCTATCGGATCACCGAAGTAACTGGAAAAGGATCTTGGAAGCTCGAGGAGATGGACGAGAAGCCCATAAAGCCAAATTGGAATGCAGTTCATCTTAAGCGATTCTACTTCGAGAATCACGACATTTTTGTCTCCTCCCTTATGTACGAATTATAAATTACTTTTCTGAGATCTATACTAGTATTTAGATGACGAGGGAAAAGCCTACACACATAGAATAATGACAATGGTAACTAGTGACAAAAAATTTGGAACCTCAAAGAGTTCACAGCCATAGTCCAGCAACGTCCGACTAAAAAGTGTTTCGGTGTCATCTTAATCTATAAAGAATACCTATCCCTTTTGCTTTCTTTTACAGGAACAGCACCATCGGAGGGCAAAGTCACAAAAGGAAAAGCGCCCTACGGGAGACAATCAGATCATTTATCCAGTTGTTAGAATTAACCGTTTACATACTACGGGACTAATATCATGAGGAGTTCAAAGTTGCAAGGACAAATTCGGGACCCGATATAACCACCACTAGAAGACATATCGGAGAAAAATTATGGCTTGAAGATGTCCGCCAAGTTCAAACAATCAAAACCGGCCCTATCCTATAGCATTTGGCCTAAATAAATCGATCCTAGAAAGTTGTATACAAGTATTTTGCCTCCTAAATTGTATTCCTATGTCAGGGTCGGGTCACTCCTATTTTAACCTATGTACTTGGGCCACGAAGCCGCTATAAATTTATGGCAATAACGTTATATTTATTTAAGAGCTATCTTCATTTTAAGCTAATAGCTTGTTCTCCGAATCAGTTTGACGTCTAAGGAGGGCATGATACGTCACCCTCCTATGAAATACTTTTTCTTGGAATCAAGTAAGTTGAAAGACAGAGAAACTAGAATACTCCAACAAACCGAATAACAGCAAAGTAAAATACTGATTATACATAGTTCAATGAAATGATTGTTTGTTCGAGGCCCAAAGGCTTAAAGCATAGTATCCAGGAATACTCACGAGATTCCAACAAGCATACAAGTATCCTGGAATACTCGAGGGATTTCCATAAAAAAACATAAACTTCAAAAAATAAAAAACGAAAGAAGTACTAAATCAAACTAGTCACTGATCACTGTAGGGATTCATCAACGGCCACTTGAAGAAGGAGAGTCTGGTGTGTCGGCCTGGACATCCGATGTAGAAGAGACAACTAGAGGATTCAAGGGCGGAGCGGGAGAAATTGGAGGAGTGCCATAAGGAAGAACGGCCTGTGAATTCGAAGGGAGAGAATGTACATATCATCCCCTTCACCCGCATTGCCTTGTGGCACTATTAGATCTAAGTCATCCCAGGAGGAGTAATTATCAATATCCTCCACGTCCAACTCTATCTGGGCAGCTTTCCATGCTCGTTTGGACTCTCTTATCTTTTCATTCAGCTCCAGAACGCTATCACGAACTCACCTCAGAGTCTTGAGTCGGGATTCCAAAAATATGGCATGCTAAGTTAGCTTGGAATGAATTTTGAGGTCCTAGAGACAACCTTATCTTTTTCTCGCTTGAGCCTCTTCTCCTCGACCTTTGAATCTCCAAGTTGTGCCTCGAGGTCCATTCCTCTTTCCTCCTCACTGCGAAGGAGAGCCGCTAGGATGTCACGTTGCCTGATAACTTGGTCCAAGAGGGCCAAATTATCACCGAGTATTTCTTCAATCTGAAAAACCCTCTCACTGGACTGTGCAAGCTCAAACTTCATCTTCTCTAACTTCTCTTCCATCATCTTAACCCGGGACTCATGATTCGCCCTTTCAATACTCTCATTCTCAAGCTCAACTCTGACAGTCTCCACGATACCTCTTAAGTCCAAAAGTTCTCCCTCATAACAACCGATCCTTTTCGAAATCTAAGAAGACATCAAATGGGCCTGCATAAACAAAGGAAAAAATTGTTTCAACATTGAAATTAGAGAAAAATGTAACATTTGTAGTAAAAAGAGCTTACACAAAGAGTGCAGCTCGTCATATCACTCATAATATTTGAGGTCGGCATCTCCTCCATCCCCTGTAAATTTATTCCCTTAGGAACCTTCACCGTACCATGAAGCTTACTAATGTTTGAGGTGGGACCTGCCAGGGAAGGAGCTACCGGAGCTGCATTTGAAGTTCGAACTGTCGATGTCGAAATAAGAGCTGAAGATGTTGGGGCCGGAGGAACTTATGAGGCAACCTGCGCTCCAGGGAAATCGCTCTCCAAACCCGCTGGGGACTCCACCTCCTTATTGTCGAATAAGAAAGCTTCTTGTTAAAGCTGGACCGAGTCTGCCTCTGGGAAAGCTGATAGGACCACTCGTCGGAGCATCGTCATGGGAACACTTTTTGCTATGCTTGGCTGCCAAAAGCTCCCAAATCATTTCTTGGACAGTGCTGGGAAGAAGATACACTAAAGCCCGGGATGGAGCCTCTCTGGGATGCTTACACACAAAACGATAAATTGGATCGCAAGAAGCACAAACGAGCATCTATGAAATTTCTAAAATACCGTGACTCTTAGCCCTCCACCTAAAAGCTTCAGAGAAGTGCCTCCAGAACCTCCCTGACATCAGGGAATAGGATAAGATCTTCTCGACCCACTCTTCAATGTCGGGTGGCTCTCCGAGTTAGGTGAGAACAGCTGTTATTTAGGGATTAAGTAAGATAAAGAGCTAAAAAGAAGTTATGAAAGAAGAGTAATATATTTATGCTTATCATTCTACTTTTCTGGGAACGGACTCATGAAAAACTGGTAAAGTCGTGTGTAGAAAAAACAAAGAAATGATCAAGCCACCCTATATCGTGATCGCCCTCGGTATCCACGATCTTCCAAGTACTTTGGCTGGAGAGAAATGATGATGCTTCACCGATACAACTTCGGGGAGTATAGATGAAAGGTATGCTAAAGAGAAAAGTTCACACCGGCCAAATTCGATAGGTGATGAAAGCAAGCCACAAGCATCAAATCGATAGGCCAACCTGGGCCAGACTAATGTTGAATTGCCAACAGAGATCCTAAATTATAGAATCTATTGGGGGTTGAACTTCAAAGTAATGGGTCAAGCATACAAAAAAATAAAGCCCTCTTCATAGATATCCGCTCAGAATCTAAGGGCACTTGATGTCCACCTTCTTCCAACCACACTCTTCCCTAAACAGGGAAAGATCTTCAGGACGCACAAGGGAAGGTACAATATCAACAGGACATGCAGTGTTATTCCATACACCGCCATCAGTCCAAGTATTTTTTTTTTCCGGCAAAACCTCAAAAACAGTTGGCTCAACTTCAATCTTCACTCTTTTACTAGAAGAAGCCTTGACTACTTTCTTCCTTTTACCTTGGGCGGACTCAGCCGCCTCACTGGACGGCCATGTTGCCAAAAAGGATAGAGCCTCTAGGGTAGCAGTAGCAGCTGGATGAATATCTTTCTTGTCCATAGTGTTATGGGTAGGAAAGATAACACAAAGAAGGAAAAATCAAGGAAGCAAATGAAGGGAGAAATATGAAAGAAGCGGCAGTATCAATTACGTGTAATTATAGGAAAAACGTAAAGCCAAATTATTTTAGAGAATCAGGCAGCACATCATGTAATATTTTATCATGTGTCGAGAGTACTAGTAAGAGACTGCACACATCTCTCGTCAATCACAGGTCAAGTCACGTCATCTTCGAGGTACGAACGAGCAATCTTTCTCGCTAAAAAATCTATCAAGATTTGTCCCATTAGAAGTTTCCCATTTCTCGGGCACTTCCTATGAAGCACCCAAAAAAAAGGATGGGGGCTACGATATCCATAAAATAGGCTTATTTAATGGCAAAATCTATTGTAACTGTATAACCGGCTCGATTGATGGCTAAATCTTGACGGACATAACTTCGCGAACAAACTCTTTCGCTGAAAAGTTGCATATGATACCTATGACTGGGGACTATTCGAAAGATCACAGTCGGCTCCCATAGCAACAATTGCTCGGGCAAAAGATGGACCAAAGTGGAATTACCCAGCTTGGAAACAGGCCCTCTCGAAAGAAAACTAGGTCTAGGGACTTTGCCCACGTTAAATGCCCACAAAAAATAATAAAGAAAAAATCTCCAATATAATTGGCCCCAGGACATGCCACAGTACTCTTGTTCGGGTAGAAAACCCAAACGGCCGAAAATTCCGAATCTCGGACCCCAAAATAAAGAAGAGATGTCTTCTTTCATAAGCACCGGAAAATTCAAAAGACCTTGTGAGGCAACCTTAACCAATTTTTATAAACATTCGGTGAATTCATCTCACATATTACCCAGGCTTAGCCTATAAGACTGAATCAATCATAACTTGCGACTATACAAAAAACAAAGCAAAGGAGCATAAATTTTATTTACTATAAAAAGCACAAAACGCCCACAATACAACTTTTACAAAGGAGAACCACACAAGTCTCATGTTCCCGGCAAAGGTGTTTTGGAGGAAGAAGGGAGATGAAGAAGGAGCAACTGTAAGAACCAAAGTCAAAGGATGTGCTTCGGCATCCTCGTTCTTGGGGACTTCGGTAGGTTGGATAGAGGCCTCGTCTTCATTTTCTTCTTCTTCTTCTTCTTCTTCTTCTTCTTCTTCTTCATCTCCCGATCCTTCAGAATTATCAAAAGCAGAGGAGCTTAAAGGTTTCGTCATATCCACAAGGGAATCTACTTTGGCAATCTCTTCATCCAAGGGGAAACCCTCGACTGTCTTCTGACGAGCGAGCAGATATAAATACTTTTTGCCTTCTATTTCCTCCTCTTTAGTCTACAATATCTATGAAATAGGCTTAATTAACTGCTAAATTTATAGTGTCTATATAACTGGCTCGATTGATGGCTATATCTTGACGGACACAACTTCGTAAACAAACTCTTATGTTGAAAAGCCGCATCTGATACCTATGATTGGACTGTTCGAAAGATCACAGTGGACTCCCATAACAACAATCACTCAAGCAAAAGATAAACCAAACTGGAACTACCTAGCTCGGAAGCAGGCCCTCTCGAAAGAGGCCTAGGTCTGGAGACTTCTCCCACGTAAATTCCCATAAAATAATAAAGCAAAATCTCCAATATAATTGGCCCCAAGGCCATGCCACAATATCTCTTGTCCGGGTAGACAACCCAAATGGCGGAAAATTGCTAATCTCACACCCCGAAATGAAGAGATGTCTTCTTCATAGGCACCGAAGAATTCAAAAGGCCTTATGAGGCAACCCTAAACGATTTTTATAAACATTGGGTGAATTCATCTCAAGTGTTACCTATGCTTAGCCTATAAGACTAAGACAATCATAACTTGCGACTATACGAAAACAAAGCAAAAAAGCATAGATAAACTTGATACTTATTATACAAGGCACAAAAGGCCCACAATACAATAGCTTTAACAAAGGAGAACCTCATGAGCCTCGTGTTCCCCGCAGAGGTGCTTGGGAGTACGAAGGGAGATAAAGAAGGAACATCTGCAGGAGAAAAAGTCAAAGGATGTGCTTCAGCATCCTCGTTCCCGGCGACTTTGGTAGGCTGGATAGGGGCCTCGTCTTCATTTTCTTCTTCTGATTCAATCCCCGATCCTTCGGAATCAACAGAAGCGGGGGAGCTTGAAGGCTTCGTCCTATCCACAAGGGAATCTACCTTGGCGATCACTTCATCCAAGGAGAAACCCACTGAATGAACCTCATGAAGGGTCTTATGACGAGCCAGCAGATAGGAATACCTTTTGCTTTCCCCTACCTCCTCTTTAGCCTCCTTCAATTCCGAGGCAGTGTCATCCCACAAGCCAAGAATCTGCTTCTTTCTACCTCAGAAAGCTCCAGTTTCCCTATAAGCTTGGTTACCTCATCGGACAACCTCCGACACTGATCCTTAAGGACCTGCCTCTCGGAGAGAGCCTTGCTTTATTTCTCTACCAAACTTAGGTGCGGTTCCTCCTTCATTCAAATAACGATCTCAAGGCTCTGCACCTTCTAATCCAGCTTGCCAAACTAATGGGAGAACGTAAGCTCTAAGGCCTCTTTCTCTCTCTCTCTAGCCGGTTGATCCTTTCAGAAGCCTCCCGGATCTCCGATGTCACGATAAAAAAATTCCACCAACGTCATAATGGCACCTAACTCAAACCCTCTAGGTGAGCTAGCAATCATAACTAACCAACCAAAAGAAATAAAGGATAATTACTATCAAATATGGGTAAAATATAAATAAGTCCCAAACCGTCAACCAAATACGGAAATACAATAACAATCTCCCAAAACCCAAAAGTACAAAATCATGAGCTTCTAAGATAAAATTGCAACTGAGTCATGATACAGAAGTTTAATCTGGAATAAGATAAACAATAAAATAATAAGAACAAACTGACTTCAAGGGTCTGCGTTCGATTAAGAAGCACTGCCTCGAGTCTCCAGAATTAGCTAGTAGGTACCCTTCTAAGATCCACTAGTGCCAATGCTAGAATCTGGTCAAAATATGTAGAAGTGTGTTATGATTACAAAGACAAAATAAGTATCAAGACTAATCTCGGGGAAGTAGTGGCGATGTTCAAGCAATATGATACTCGCTAACAAATATACATGTACAGTTAATGCATATACATACATATACATAGCAAGGTAATGGAAAGAGATATACAATGAATTAGAGATTAAGATATGTATCATTCTATCTCGCATATCAAATCCAATGCTACATGCATTGGCATCATGTAACAGAGGCATCAAGTAGAATATTATAAGATATGAACGGAAAGCATATAGAATACATGATATGACATAAAGAATTCACTTCAGAGATCAAGCTTCCACTTTACGCTTAATTCACCAACCAGTACCATCACAACTAATATTCATTTCAGAGATCAAGCTTCCACTTTACGCTTAATTCATCAACCAGTACCATCACAACTAATATTCATTTCAGAGATCAAGCTTCCACTTTACGCTTAATTCATCAACCAGTACCATCACAACTAATATTCATCGGTGCCTGCCTCATCAACTCTGCTTGTACGCCACCAAGAGAGAAATTTCAAATTATAAAGGATTCACTTCAGAGATCAAGCTTCCACTTTACGCTTAATTCATCAACCAGTACCATCACAACTAATATTCATCGGTGCCTGCCTCACCAACTCTGCTTGTACGCCACCAAGAGAGAAATTTCAAATTATAATGTACATTTTCTAAGCACTGAAAGTAAACAAGTCATGGAGGCTTTGGAAAGGGAATATACAACTCTAAATTATGGTGTTAGAGCTATATCTACCAATCTTCCAGGATTTGCTTATCATGAAGCACTTAAGGTAATGCTCATAGTACCTGATATCATATTGTTTATACCTTTGACATTTAACTTCCTTTTTAAAAAAGATTTTAAATTTTATGCACCGACAGTAGAAATAAATATTAACCTACAATCAAAATTAACCTACAATCATTTGTTATACTAAATTGCTAGTGTAAAGAACATTTACACCGTTAATGTATATAACTTAAATCTTTCTCAAAAAACACGAAAATGCCCTCTTTTTCACAGTGAAAGAATCTAACCTTATGTTGTACAAAAAATTGAAAGAAGCATATATATCAGACGCATAAATAGCGTGTGGCGATCTTCCAAACAATCGTGGATGAGAGAAGGGAGAGAAGGAAGCAAAATGAGCCTATAGAGAAGAAAGACTTGATGAATATTCTGTTGTAAGTTGATGATGAGAATGGTCGAAA
This sequence comes from Nicotiana knightiana, assembly GCA_005239525.1. Taxonomy (NCBI): domain Eukaryota; kingdom Viridiplantae; phylum Streptophyta; class Magnoliopsida; order Solanales; family Solanaceae; genus Nicotiana; species Nicotiana knightiana. The sequence continues at coordinate 90,702 of ML429633.1, forward strand.
ATTGAATGATGAGGAAATCATTGATGTTCTAATAATGTACCTTAATGCTAGTCATGAATCTTATACACTACAATTAGGCTACTGTCTTTCTGCAGAAAACCCCGATGTTTAAAAGAGCTAAGGTAGTCAAGACTTCATCATTTTAGAAAATTAGTAAATAGTCACATTAAAGTTTATTATTTCTCAAGAATATGTTTTGTACTAAAAATAGGCGGAGGAAGAGGAAATTGTGAAAAATAGGCTAATTGGCCAGAAGGGGGTGACAATAAAAGAAATTAGGCAAATGGACTACCTGTCAAAGGTAACTTTCTGCTAATTATCAACACTATGCGTAGTTTGCTTTCTCCGGCCAATACCATGTACCTACCAAAATCCATACGTACTCTTGAATCTTGAAGGCGATCTTCGTATTGTTACCTTCTCCCTTGTAGTCTTCTGAGAAGTTACAATCTCGTTCGTCTTACAAGAAAACAAATCCCCCCCCCCCTCTATTTCCTCTAAATATGGAAATTATGATATGGGAAAGTGTTATGTTAGAATATGTATGTGTAATTAGTCATTGTCACATATGTAATAGGAGTAGATGTGTTATATATATGGCTCATTGTATCATTGTTAAAATATCAATAATATTTTTTCCGTATATTATATCTCGCATAGTATCAAAGCGACAGTGAGAAAACATCCGGGAAAGAAAACCTAGCCAAAATCGTTGTTGTGCTTCAATTCCGGCGAACCTTTTTATGGCTAATTTGTGTTCCCTCATTTTTCCTTGGTGTTGTGCAAAATCCAACACTGCCACACAGTTCCCAAGACATAGACGACAAAACCCCGGAAAGATTCTCCGAGAAATACCACTCCACACGCCCCCATGCGCCTGTCGGAGATCTATTTCCGGTTGAAAAAGTTTCTGTTGGACACTATAAGCGCCAAGTAATTCCGAGCCTACCCATAATATTTTCTTTTTATTCCGAGCACCTTCAATTTTTTCTGGCAACAACAGTGATTTTCTCCAGCAACTACAGTGATTTTTCCGGCAGAAACAGTGTTTCCTTCCTTGTTTTAGCGATATACGGTTGACTATTTTCATTATTTGTTTCTAGACCTCTATCAAGTTGACTACTTTCAAAGATATCTTTTGGGATTTGATATATTTGGTTCTAAAAATACGGGTTCAAGAAATTCAAGTTTCATGATTACTTCACAGCCCTTAATGAGAAGTTCAAACTATTTAGCTTGAGCTTCCTCTATTGAACTGTAGTTCAACAGTCAAGGTGTTCAAGATCACTTAACCAAAAAAGCTAGAGAGGGAGATGAAAAGATCAACGCATAGCGTGGAAAGATCGATACTCAGTTATATAGTATCATGTGGCGACCTATTGATTCCAAGTCGATGCCTTTGTTTCGTCCATTCCAAGCATGTCATTTAGTTTGGAAAAAGGCTCGTACTTTATACACTAATGACATATCTCATTTCTATGACGTCATATCGCGAATGACAAACTTGAAGAAACATGAATTAGATATGTCTACTTAGGACAAGTACATGCAGTCATGGAAGAATTTGAGAAGTTGATGCTAGTTTCTGCTAGTATTGAAAAGCAACAAGAGCAACGATAGAAGATGTTTCTGGTTCTTACACTCGCTGGAATTCCTAATGACCTTAATTCAATACATGACCAGATTTTCGCTAGTTCGACTGTCCCTACAATTGATAAATTATTATCTTGATTACTTCGCCTTGCAGCAGCACCCATTCACCTATTGAGGATGAAGTTTATATGGAGCAACCACTTGGTTTTGTTGCTCATAGGGAGTCTAGTAGCCTTTTGTGTCGCTTGCCCCGGTCACTTTATGGTCTAAAGCAGTCTTCTCGAGCTTGGTTTGGTAAGTTTAGCACAGTTATCCAGGAGTTTGGCATGACTCGTAGTAAAGCTGATTACTCTGTATTTTATCGGCATTCTGCTTCAAATCTCTGTATTTATCTAGTGGTTTATGTTGACGATATTATTATTACCGGCAATGATCGGGATGATATTACTAAGTTGAAACAACAACTCTTTCGACACTTTCAGACCAAAGGTCTAGGCAGATTATAATATTTTCTGGTTCTTGCTCATGTATTGTGATCTCACAACGAAAGTATGTCTTAGACATTCTTGAGGAGACAGGAATGACAAGTTGTACATATGTTGACACTCCGATGGACCTGAATTCTAAACTTTTGCCGGGACAGGCGAAGCCGCTTCGTGATCCTACAAGATATAGGCGGCTGATTGGTAAATTAAATTACCTCACAGTGACTAAACCTGACCATTGCTTTCCTGTGAGTATTGCGAGTCAGTTCATGGATTCTCCATGTGATAGTCATTGGGATATAGTTGTCCGCATTTTTAGGTATATAAAATCATCTCTAGCCAAAGGATTATTGTTTGAGGATTGAGGCCATGAGCAAATTGTTGGATACTCAGATGCTGATTGGGGAAGATCACCTTCTGATAGATGTTCTACGTCTGGATATTATGTTTTAGTAGGAGGTAATTTGGTGTCTTGTAAGAGCAAGAAACGGAATGTGTTTGCTTGGTCTAGTGTAGAAGCATAATATCGAGCCAACATGTGAGCTAGTTTGGTTTAAATAGTTGCTCAAGGAGTTGAAATTTGGTGAAATCAGTCAGATGGATGTGTGTGATAATTAAGCTGCCCTTTATATTACATCAAATCTGATGTTCCATGAAAGAACTAAACACATTGAGATTGACTGTCACTACACTCTCACAAGATATTGCTACAAAGTTTGTGAAGTCGAATGATTAGCTTGCTGATATTTTCACCAACTCTCTCACTGGTCCTCGTATTAGTTACATATGTAACAAGCTCGGTACATATGATTTGTATGCACCGGCTTGAGGGAAAGAGACAAAATATGTATATGTGTAATTAGTCGTAATCTCATATGTAGTAGGAGTAGAAGTATTATATATAAGGCTCACTGTATCATTGTTAAAATATCAATAATATTTTTTCTTGAGCTGGGAGTAGGAAAGAAAGCTGGACTCTAGCTGATGTAGAATCTTAAGGAGTAGAAATCTTAGGATCTACAGTAGCAACTAGAACAGGACAGATGGAATAGGATGACCTTAAATTTGACTTGGGTTGTGTGACAGAAGGAGAGGAGAGGGGTTGGAGAAAGAGGATCAATGGGGAATAGTTAGGAAGCCAGGGAGAGGCAAGTTCGGGTTTTTGAAACCTACCATCTGGAAGTTTTTGTTCAACTAATTCTTAGAAGTTTCATATGACAGATTCAACATATTCATTTGCTGATAAAGCTACATGGAGACCAGTAAATAAGAAAAATGCATACAATACTGAAGATCAAAATAACCCCACTTTGTTGCCATTACAAGATTAAAAAGAACTATCACCTGTCATGCCCCTATAAAGAATTCACAAAGTTAACTCTGAGAAGGTGCTTCGTACCTTGCCAATACCACTGACTTCTGACCACTCATGCAGCCTTCTATCAAGTCTTTTTCCTGCCTGCTTAATCTCAATTCAGAAAATGTTTCATTTCCATTAAGGAAGAAAAGAACAGAAGCTAAAGCAGTAAAAAGAACGCAGCTGACAATTACAAACTGCTAAACTTCACTTGAAACTTGCTGTGATCAAATCACTGAACTTATTACCAGCTGTGGCAGGGAGGTCGATGCTTACTAATGGAAGTATGTAGAACTAATGAAGCACTTTGAGGATGCAGGACTCAGGTTTCCAAGTCAAATGGGGCTACGAGACAAACGTGGAGTACACATGCATCATCCCATGGGAAGAGAATACTGCTACTTATTGCAATGTCAATGTGTAAAATCTTGGAATCTTGGATAATAAGATATCCTGTCAAAAGTCAAAAGCTGTACCCTAGTGATATTTGTTGAAAGACAGGACATCACCAGGCCTGTGGATAGAAACAAACATTTAAAAAAAAATAATAATAATTCATACGTATTCATTTTTTCCTCAGCAGACATGGCTGTAGCTGGTGTATTGCTTCACAAGCATGGATGGTAAGATAACATTCACAGCTAAAAGAAGACACTTCTCCCTGCAAAGTTTCAAGTTTATGGTTGGAAAAACCACCTAAGCTACACTGCAAAGCCATCATCTCCTTTTGCAACACTGATCACTCCAGATCTGCTGCTATATAGAGCAATAAAAGAAAAACTTGCAACCAACAGTAAATTTAGTGCTATAGTAGATAATAAAAACCAAAATAGATAGAAATAATTCAGCTTTTTGCACGCTCAATTCTATTTCACCACGTTTTAATACTTCGCATCTGAATGATTTCAACTAGAAGATGTGTTCTACTAGGACATGGGCTCAACTTGGTCGTACTTACTATATTATTTCATCAATCATGAGAAGTGCAAGATACTGAAGAATTTCCTGCCTTCCTGGGGTTTGCGACCATGGGGCTTCTTATTCTAATTATGACTATGATTGGGCCCTACACGGTACACTAGAGTAAACAGGGGGTACTCCTTCCTATTGACAAGCCTAATACAACGGAAATTAATGCATGAGTGAGCTGCAAGTTAGCATGATAGAAATGGCATATCATCAAAGGGCGAGAGCTATAAGCCAATGGCAGGAAACACCATCTGCAAAGTATAATTGACACAGAACTGCTCGAAGTAATTATAATTGCTCTCACCAGCTTGTAGACCCCAAGCCCACATAGTTGCTAATTTTCGATTTGCAGATTCTAAAGCATAACAACGCATTTGACAACATTTTTTCCTTTAGTTGACAGAAAGTACCCTCTTGGAGCTACATAATTTCTCAATTCAGGAATTAAAAAGCTAGTAAGCTAAGGAAACATCTCAAGTGTTATTTTTCAACAACTTTAAATCTGAAACAGAAATTAAAGAGCATAGTCTACTTAGTAGCTCTGAAAGATCATTGTTCTTATATGAGACTAAACAATTTACCAATATGTAGAAGAATATAATGTAGGAAGGAAAAAATCTAACATGTATAAAATATAAGAGAAGTTTCCTTACATGGAGCTAGAAAATATTTCAGTTCAGATTAAAAAGCTAGGATGCTAAGCAAACATCATAAGCTGTTATTTGTCAATGATTTTAAGCCTGAACAGAGACATTCACCAATATGATAAGCAAAAGATCAGTTAGATGTTCATCTTCATTCATTCTACTCTTCTAAAGATGGTCCAAACTACTGAACTTGAGAAAGAAGCAAACACAAACAGTTAAAATCTGCTCCATTGGAGAAATTGATAGCAATAGAAGTTAAAAATGCAGCATGGGGGATATATATATATATATATATATATATATATAAGCCAAAAAGGGGTAAGGTCTGCGTACACACTACCCTCCCCAGACCTCACTTGTGGGATTCCACTAGGTTGTTGTTGTTGTAAGCCACGAAGGCAGTAAAAAAAGAGAAAAATATTGAAGAATTCAATTAATATTGAAAGATACCATAATTTATGCCCAATTCACTTACAAAGTTCCTACAAAGAGACAGTGCGTCTATAAAGTGATTCATCATCACTTTCCTCCTCTTCTGATACATTATCAGTGCCAGCCATTTCTAACTTCCCACCCATACAAAATGATGGACCGGAACTTTCAGGCACTATATAATCACCATACAATCTCTCTTCAAATCTTTGGTCACTGCAGTTGAGAAACCAAGCCAAAGAACATTTGATTCCCTTGCTTTGCAACCTCTGGTACCTCGGCTTGATTCTTAATTCTAAGCTATAAGTGAAATAGTCCGGAAAGTCCACAAGTTCTTCCATTGGCCTGCCTATATCACTCTTGAAATAGTAAAAGCCATTTTTCATGAGGCCAACTTGTAAAGCAACTAACTGAGGACATTTCATAATCATCTTAGCCACATCATCAGCTGAAAAACCCCGTCCAAGAAGGAACTCTACAGGTTTCAATATAACATGCTGTTGAAGGCTAACAATTTGCGGCATCCTCTCAATTACACGAGCAAACCCATCAGTATCGATCTTGAGCTTCAATTTAAAGAAATACTGTTGTGATGACAGCTTAGCCTTCAAAGGCAAACCAAGAATTTGCGGAAATTGTGCAATAACAGAAGACAGACCTTCCCTCCTAATTCCAAAACTAAGCAAGCAATTTACATTCACTTTCACTGTTTGTTCAAGATCATATCCAAGTAGATACGCCCGTTTCTCGAGCATCCTTGCTAAAATATTCTTCGGCAAACCTAACGAAAGCAAATAGTCCACAAACGGTTTAATCATGGTCCCAACTCTCATCCCCAATAAATATGGATATTGTGTTACCATTGGCCCTATATCCCTCGGATTAACCCCTATACTGACCAAGTAAGCTACTGAAGTACTCATCGTTCCCTCGAGCTTAAACCCTAACAACTCTGGGTATTTCATCAAAACATATGCAATATCAAGCTTCTCGACATCAAGCCCCCGTAAAAATTTGACAACTGGAACAAGCTCCACTACAACACTAGCATTCAAACATTGTGGATAACTTTTAACAAATTCACCAAGACTTGACCTTTGAATCCCTATTTTTTCTAAGTATGTCAAAACAGGGATTACGTTTTTCCTCACACTATATCCAACCATTAAGGGATACTCATTGATATCATCAATTGTTAAACCAATATTCTGCAGAAATTCAACACGTTCACGCATGATTTCAACTGTGGATGGCAATTCTAGATCCTCTAATTCTTTAGTGACTATGCCTATACTTTTTAAATAGTCATAAATTATAACTCTTGAGACAAGTTTTTCTTTATTCTTTTGCAATATTCCCCATGTTACTGAAGGCATTTCATACTCGGGGAATTTCTTTGGCGACTGAGCTGAAAAGGGTCTCATAGACCCAGGAAGATGAATAAATATTTTTTGAGGTTTTTGGTAGGTTTTTTCAAGAATAATCTTCAAGAATGCATCTTTTCTTCTGAAAATTGAACTCATGTAGAGAATCCTTAATTTTTGAGGTTGAAACTGTTATAGCAAAAAAAAAGGATAAATAGGAATGGATGTGGAGGGCATTAAAGATTTACCTTTATTCAAAAACGAAAGAAGCTTGCTTCCATAGTTTCAAAGGGTTAGAGGAATTTGATGTCAAAGACGAGGAGTTAACTTTCTTTATGCGGAACTTTTTCCCCAATATGTTTCGCGTTAGAAACAATCTTCCCATCTTTAAACTGCGGATAAAGCTCACTAGTTTCCCAAACTAAGTAATAAAATTAAATTAGCAATAATTTATTTAGATTATGCCTTTTTTTTTTATATTTCCGATTGTTCTCTTGCTTTGCACAATCATACTAGTCGTAACATATGTCTTATGAAAAGAATTATGATCTATAATGGAGCATTCAATATTTGTTGTATTTTTTGTGCTTGTTTATTTTCTTTTCTTTTTTCTTGTGTTTTCTTTCTTGCTACATTAATCTAAAATAAAGAGGCTTGGTAAAAAATTAAATTTTTAAATAAATATATTTAGACTTACAAAACCATTATAACGCTGATACAAATACTAAAGATTTATTTTCTAATTTCCCTCTCTTGTTTTGCTTCTAAATTTGGTTGTAACTTCAGTAATACAGAGTATTGTATGGGGTAAAATTGATAAACGACAGGTGAATGCTCGTCGAGTTTATAGGTGGCTCAATTATAAGACCCGTAAAGCAATCGCTTGGGGCCCCAACTTTTTGGGGCTCCCGTTTTTTCCTTAAAGATATATTGTATATGTATTATTAAAAAATATGTATACATTTAAATTTAAAAATAATGTTTGGAGCAAAAGTACAATAACTTTAATGTGAGGATCGTTGTAATAGTTAGAGAGAAGAATAATTTTTAATGAATAGCTACTTTTTTGCCTCATTTATATCCTAACAATTAATATAGGCATACATTATTATTTAAATATTTAATTTTTTTATTCTCTCTTTTATTATTCTTATTCTCAATATTGAAAAGCATCTCAATCGGCAACTTACCGCAGCTTACAAGTTGTCTTATTCAAAGCATTACAACAAGCAATCATTATATCAAAGCAATGCAACACTTTTCGATATCATTATATTTTCATAAATCACTATTGTTTAGTGACTATTAACTTCCTATAGCTACCATACATAATTACTTCATATAGCTATTACTTAGTTGTTATGCGACTATTCGTTGTATTCGCGCTACCATCTTCATGACTACAATAAAATCAATTCTGCATAAATTTTGCTGCTACTGTGTTGTGTTCCATGTATTCGCACAACTGTAATTATAAATACAATGAGGTAACCCGCCTAAAATAGGGATTAAAACTGTTTAACTCTGTATTTCATGTATTCGCACGACTGTATTTATGAATATAGTGAGGTAATATGCATGTATACATTGTATTCAATTCGACTGTACTCAAACAACAAAAAATCACAAAACAGAGTTATATTCGGCTGTATTAAAAAAATACAGACTTTCTAAATACATAAATATATGCGAAAAAGTAATGTACTTATACAAAAATACAATGTATTTGAGTGTATTTATACATAATACAACATATTTGTATTATTTTATGTGACTAAATAACAAAGAAGAGAAGAAAGTTCATCGGAGATGGAATTTTCCGGCCAAGCAAAATATTGTATACATTATATTAAAACTAAAAATTAAGACGAAAAAAAATCTAGCCCTCAAATCTTTTCCCGTGTAGCCATGGCCGGATCTGTTTAAGGGGATGAGCCTATAGTAGATGATGACACCGACGACGATTTTGACGACGACAACGATAATGACGCTGGCGATTCTGATGATTTGAGGGAGAAGAGAGAAGATTGAGAATCTCGTTGATAGAGAGGGAGAAGGAAGAAAGAGAGAGAGAGAGAGAGAGAGAGAGAGAGAGAGAGAGAGAGAGAAAACATAATTGGCATATTTCATGCCTCAATGGTAGGTATAAATAAATACCTATTTTGCTATAAATAGAAAGGTTGCTACAAGTAATAATATTTTGAAATTATTTTATAAAAATAGGGTGTAATAGTTTGCTATAGGAGATAAAACTTTCTACTTTTTTACCCTTTGTTTTCTACTACTATCTATTATTTCCTGTACTTCGATTATCTTATTCATCTGTGATAGCTACTGCTCCTTTTTAGACTGATTTATCATGACATATTCGTTTTCGTTACTTTCATTTTCAAACTGCACTGAATTGATTATCCTTATCTGACCTTTTTATTTTGCTATGCTTTCTCTTAAGGCGAGGATCCTTCGAAAATAACTTTTTTATCTTCCGAAGTAGACATAAGTTTTGCGTACACTCTACCTCATCAGGCCCCACTTTGTGGATTTTTTCTGTGTATGTTGTTATTGTATATCATCTTATTAAATTCTTGAGTCAGTTTTATTGTTCTACCTTTATTTATACCATTTCATTGAATGTCATTGATATTCTTACTTAGGGCTTTTTTCTGAAATTTGGCTTTAGGCCCCCAATCTTGTTGAGACGGCCCTGGTCGAGTTGACACGTGGCAGTGAAGACAAGTAAGATATGAGTCAGCAAATAGTTGATACCGGTTATGAACATGTGACCGGTGCTTAATGACTTTCGAAGACGTTGGAACCGGGGACAAAAATCTAAAAAGAAAATCTCGGTCAGAAAGATAACATTCAATGAGTAACTGCTATAAAGAATCTTTGCATTTATATTCAACCGTTATGCAGCCACCAATAGGGATTTTATAAGTTATATTTGATCTCTTAATAAATTATTGCAAACTATAATAGTAACAATTTTTAATAAAAAAAGCATGGAGAAAATTTTTCTATGACTTTTTTTGCCCCGTGCCAAATTATAAAAATAAAACTAAATTGACCTTTATTATAATAAAGTTAATTAAAATCAAATGATGTCAGGTGGATGCTCGTCAAGTTGACACTTAGTGGTGAAGACAAGTAAGATATAAGTCAGAAAAATAACTGGTACCGCTTATGAATATGTGACTGGTGCTGAATAAGTTTAGAAAACGTTGGACGGGGGACGAAAATCTGAATGGAAGATATCGGTCAGAAAAGACAGCACAATGAGCAACTATTACAAAGAATCTTTGTATTTATACTCAACTATTATGCAGCTACTAAGAGGAGTTTTATTCATATTAAAGAAGAACTTGATTTGAGAATCTTGTCTCCCTGAATTGAACTATAAATAGAAGAATTTGTATTCATTATAAGGACACAAAAAACATTTGTATGCAAAAAGTCTAAACTAACTATCAATATGATTCTTTAGGGGAATGAGATCAACAGTGTAACTTTCTTGGCAGCCAAGAAGACAAATGTATCACTGACTCATAGCAAGAGACTCTGGGAAGTCGGCGAAGACACATCACCTTTACAGAAGAAGACGCCGATAGACTTCTCCTGCCGCCACAACGATGCCCGGGTAATTTCTCTTAAGTTATATTTGATCTCTTAATAAATCATTCAATGGAGAGTGCTGGAACAAGCCAATCTAACTGGATCCGGAAACAAAAATCCTCGCCGGATTCAACTTAGCAAGTGTGACGATCAGGGGGAGATCTTGCTACCTACGAATGCTGAGGGGGTCTCAAAGACCACCTTATTTGAAGTAGTGGACGGCGACATGGGCTAAAACATAATTCTCGACAGAGCATAGTTACATGAGATGAAGGCCATACCATCAACATATCACTAACTGTTGAATTCCCGAATCTAGGGGGAATCAAACAATAAGAGGAGATCATATGTAACAAGGGAAATGAATGCAGTATCGATTTCCAGTAGTAAAGTTAAGGAACTCAGCGTATAGAAATTACAGGAACCGACGCCTTCTCCCGAACCAAACAAAGATGACAAAGGAAGGAGTCGTTGGAATCCTATCAGGTTCCAAGATATTTTTAGGTACCGGAAGAAACAGACGCGACCAAGTCCACGACGGAAGAACTCGAATAAGTGACTTTGTTCAAAAAGTTTCTGGAGAGAAAATTTCACTTGGGGTCAGGACTCAACCCTGATCTTAGGTCAGGATTTATTGATTTTCTAAAAATTAACGTTGATTGTTTCGCATGGTCGCACGCGGATATGATAGGTACCCACTAAAGGTGTTCGTGTACAAGCTAAGCCTGGATCCAAGAGTCCCACCAATAAGGGAAAAAAGTGCCCGATAACGGAGGCTAGAAACAGGTTTGTCAAACAAGAGGTAACTCGATTACTTGACATCTATTCAATCCGGAAGGTAAAGTATCCCGAATGGCTAGCTAATGTAGTTGTAATTCCGAAGAAGAATAATAAATTTTGAATGTGTGTAGATTATAAAGATTTGAATAACGCGTGCCCAAGAGACTTATTTCCATTGCCAAATCTTTGTCAAATGAATGATGCAATGGTAATACATGAGTTGATGAGTTTCATTGATGCTTATTCTGGGTATAATCACATTAAGATGAACCCGGAGGATCAGGAAAAAACTTCGTTCATAACGAACTTTGGCACATATATCTACAATGTGATGCCCTTCGCGCTTAAAAACGCCGGAGCCACTTACCGGAGGCTCGTGAACAAGATGTTAGAAAAACAAATAGGTAAAATAATGGAAGTATACATAGATGATATGTTGGTCAAGTCTTTGAATGCAGGTGACCATTTCAAACACCTCCAGGAAACCTTTGATATCCTAAGGAAGCACAACATGAAGCTCAACCCCCAGAAATGCACGTTCAGAGTTAGCTCTGAAAAATTCTTGGATTTCCTGGTGTTACAAAGAGGGATCGAAGTAAATCTCGATAAGATCAAAGCCATCAAAGACATCCCAGACCAGCTGACAAGTATGAATGAAGTACAAAGGTTGACCGGAAGATTGGACGCTCTAAGCAGGTTCATTTCTCGGTCTTCAGAAAAATGTAATAACTTAATCTCACTTCTAAAGAAGAAGAAGAAGAACTTCGAATGGATTCCAGAATGCCAACAGGCCTTAAAAGACCTGAAACGGTATCTATCAAGACCTCAGCTATTATAAAAACTGGAGGAAGGAGAGCAATTGCTGATATACTTAGCGGTCTCAGAGGTAGCGGTAAGCGCCGTTCAAGTCCGGGAGGATGAAGTTACGCAATCTCCTGCCTATTGTGTTAGCAAATCTTTGTCGGGAGCAGAAACTCATTATCTACACCTCAAAAAATTGGCCTTAGCTCTCGTAGTCGCCTCTCAAAAGCTTAGACCTTATTTTTAGAGTCACCCGGTAGATGTGGTGACAACTTTTTCCCCGCGGAGTGTCCTTCACAAACCTGAGTTATCAGGTCGGTTGGCCAAATGGTCAGTTGAAATTAGTGGATTTGATATCGAGTATAAGCCCATGAATAATATCAAATCGCAAACTTTGGCTGACTTAATGGTCGATTTCAGTCCCGGGCTACAACCTTTGGCAGTAAAAGAAGCAGTGATGGTGTCGGCAACAACATCAGAAGTTTAGACCATGTTCATGGATGGTGCTTCCAATGCAAAAGGGTCTAGGCTCGAGGTGGTCCTAATCACGCCATCGGGAGAAACCTTGAGTCATGCCATAAAAATTATTCCTTTGACTAACAATGAGGCCGAGTATGAGGCATTTGTTGCAGGACTCAAATTGGTCGGGGGACTTGGCTCAGAATTCATAGAGATCAAGTGTAGTTCTCAGTTGGTGGTAAACCAAGTTTATGGGATCATTGACACAAAGGAGGAACTCATGCAACAATATGTGATTAAAGTTCAAACTTTGCGCACACAGTTCAGGGAGTGGTCAATCACCTACATCCCGAGGGAAGAAAACATGGAAGCAGATGCATTGGCCATTTGGGGTCGTTCATAGAGAAGAAGGGATCCGATTCCGGTACTGTCATACATCTCATGCATTCAGTACTGGATGTGTACGATTATTGTGAAGTAATTACAACCAACCTAGTATGGGACTAGAGGAATGAGTTCATCGATTACCTTTACCACGTCAAACTACCCGAAGACCCAAAGGCATCTCGAGCACTCCGTACCAAAGCAGGTCGTTACTGCTTCTGGGCAGAGCAGTTATATATGTCACGACCCAAATACCTAACCCGTCGTGATGGATCCTATCGTTCAAATAGGAAAGCCGACATTCTCAATATGCTTTCAATATAAGACAGAAATTAGTTAAGGCAATAAAATTAACCGGAGGTTTACATAACAACGGGGTAAAAACCCCAAAACACAAGTGCGGAATAATATCTTGACATCGGGGTGTCACTAAGTCATGAGTATCTAACAACCAATCTAGAAACAGAGTCTACTACAGTCTATGCCAAATGCCAATACAAGAGAGAAAAGATAATAAGAGAGGAGAAACAAGGACTGTGGACGTCGGCAGCTACCTCGTAAGTCTCTGATAATCAGCTCGTGCATGAACTCAGCGACTTCCGAAACCGTGCTCGTGCAGGGTGTAGCATGATTCCAACCAACTCAGCAAGTACCAGAATTAAATAAGGAACTAAGAAGTAGTGACGAGGTATGTAAATACAGTTCATTTCAGAAGTTTTCAGTTTAGAGTGAGCATGCTTTCAAATCCGGCAGTTTAAGTCAAATCATTTCGAGCTCAAGTAAACCAGATATATATTCCAGAAATTTCACAACAACAACAAATAACAACTAAGTGCAACAATAATTAAAAGCAAGTACAACCTCTCAAGGCAACAGTCACTCAACTCATCTCAACAGCTCAAACACTCAGCTCTTACCCCTCAATACTCACTCTCAATAGGTACCTGCGCTCACTGGGGGTGTACAGACTCTGGAGGATCTCCTTCAGCCCAAGCTCTATATTGTTGCGACGTGCAACCCGATCCAATCTTGTTGTGGCGTGCGACCCGATCCATAATATATATACGTAGACCTACGGCTTGTTGTGGCATGCAACCTGATCCATATATATAAATATATATATCCCGAAGGATTGTTACATCGTGCAACCCGATCCATATACATAAATATAGCCACAAGGCTTGTTGCAGCGTGCAACCCGGTCCATATACCTCACATAGCTCACAGTTCGGCACTCAAGCCCTATCTCAGTCACTAACCTCTCCATCCTCTCGAGCTCACAGAATATCATAATAATCAGCCCAAACAAAGAATACAACAAGTATCAACAAGAGATGAGATGGAACAGAAATATAACACACAAGTAAGACTGTGACTGAGTACAAGACAACAATTAGCAGTCAATTCAACAAGTATACGACCGCTGCGGGTCCCAACAGTGATATCATATGGCCTAAGCATGGTTTCTAACATGAAAGCCAGTCAATTGCTCAAATACAAGGAAAAACAGATAATAACAATGGGCTATTCGACTTTACAGTCTCACAGGACGGACCAAGTCTCAATACCTCACGGTGCACGCTCACACGCCTGTCACCTAGCATGTGTGTCACCTCCAAATATTCACATCATACCAATTCTCGGGGTTTCATACCCTCAAAACAAGATTTAAGACTGATACTTACCTCAACCGCACAGAAATCCTAATCCTAAACTCCCTTGCCTCTCGAATTGGCCTCCAAATGCCTCGAATCTAGCCACAGACAGTACGAGATAATCTATATAGGCTAAAAGGATCAATTCCACAAGAAAACTACTAAAATATAGCCTAAATCTGAAATCGACTCAACCCGGCCCACGGGAAGCCAAATGAAAGTCACAAAACCCAAAAGCCCATTCACTCACGAGTCCAACCATACCAAATTTATCAAAATACAACCTCATTTGTCCCTCCAAAACCCCAAACTTCACTCTCCAATACTCAAGCCCTAATCTCTCAAATCTCACCTAAAAAACTCACCATCTAGGCATAAAATTAGTGGGTAAACACCATTATTAAAGATAAATAGGCATAAGGAACTTACCTCAGCAATACCTTCAAAAATATACTCAAGAATCTCCAAAGTCCAAGTTCCAAAATATGAAAATGGGGAAAAATCTTGAAGTCCCGTTTTTATATACTCTGCCCAGGCTTCTCGCACCTGTGGCTCTATCACCGCATCTACGGAGCCGTATCTGCAGGCAAAGCTCCACTTTTGTGGAAACCTACTTAAACACTACCTCCCCTTCTGCGATCAAGTGACCGCATTTGTGCTCTTCGCGGGTGCAGAAATCACATCGCACCTTCGGTCCAAACTCGCACATACGCCCTGAAGTCCGCTACTGCGACCATCATAGGTGCGTGAATTCCATCGCACATACGCCCTCTGCTCAGATCTTCCTTGGTCATATCTAGGATCCTTTCCCCGCTTATGAGGGCTTGCACCTGCGGTTCCCACTTCGCAGGTGCGGTTACACCAGTAGCAACATCACTTCAACTGCAATTCCTCAACTCATCAAGCCGTTAACCACCCGAAATCACCCGGAGGCCCTCGAAACCTCTACCGAACATACCAACAGGTCCTATAACCCGATACAAACTTAGTAGAACCTTCGAATCACTCAAAACAACATCAAAATACCAAATTACACCTGGATTCAAGCCTAAAGAACTTTTAAACTTTCAAATTCCACAAACGACGCCGAAACCTACCAAACCACATCTGATTGATCTCAAATTTTACACAGAAGTCAAAAATGACACCACGAACCTACTTTAACTTCCAAAAATCCAATCCGACCCCGATATAAAAATTTCCACTACTGGCCAAAATCACCAAAATTCTAACTTTCGCCAATTTAAGCCTAATTCTATTACGGACCTCCAAATCACAATCTGGATGCGCTCCTAATTACAAAATCACCTAACGGAGCTAACAGAACCGTCAAAATTCAAATCCGAGGTCGTTTACACACAAGTCAATATCCGGTCCACTTTTCTAACTTAAGCTTCCAATTAAGAGACTAAGTGTTTCAATTCACTCCAAAACCACTCCGGACCCGAACCAACCAACTCGGTAAGACATAATACAACTGTAAAGCGCAAAAGAAGTAGAAATGGGGGACAGGTCTATAACTGTTGGTCCAAATCACGCACGTAAGTATACGTGGTTGTAGCAAGTAATATAATGTTAAATCTAATGTCGAACCCACATGTACTTGCGTAAACTACTCATTGAATCACTCTAATTGATATTTAATCGAGCTAAAACAAAATCCAGGAATATAACTAATTTATTCTACGATTATATGAACTAATTATCAAGTAACGAGAGTATTGTTGTGTATTCAATAGAGACAAATATTCTAGGGTTGTGATCACTTCACCACTCGTATTGAATTCTAATTAACTCTCCCTTTCATATAATTCACTCATGGTTGCTAATTAATCGATAATTGCTCTCGTAGCCTTCTCCCGAAGTACTACTCGCCTATTCTCAATAGATTAACGCCTATATTCCTATGAAATTAATCTATTAGAACGCACTAAGATTACGATGTTTAATTAAGCACGGTACTAGGTATATTCCTATCCTAACCACAAATCCGCTCCCTTGAAGGGTTAAGATCGCGCTCTCTTCAATTCTTCTCTAATCTATATACGACTTTCCCAAGCATAACATAGATAGTATATAGAACCAAATTGCTGGCCAAACAATTAAGCAATTAGAAGAAACAACCATATATTGAGCGAACTATAATCAAGGTTAAGTTAATATCAAATAACAATATTCATGGCTAAACTGCAACCCCAGAACAATGGGTGTTTAGCCACTCATGCTAGAATCCAACAATTGCATAAGTCTTGCATAAATGGAAAATACTAGAATAAGATGAAGAAAACTGATAATCCTTTGCTTCCTCAATGATCTTGTGTGTATATTCTCTCCAAAAATGGCATCCTCCCATCAAAGTTGTGTTTTGGGGTCTATTTATATGTTTGAGATAAACCCTAAACGTGTAGGAGACTTCTATTCCAACCGGAAAACACTTAAAACCTTCAAAACTTAGAATTTACTGGACCAGGGACCCTAGGTGTTACGCCCCAAACGCCCAGCTAAAGCCTGGGTAGGCCAGGCGTTTGGGCTGAAACGCCCCACTAACGCCTGGGTATGCCAGGCGTTTGGGCTGAAACGCCTACTAACGCCTGGGTATGGCTGGCGTTTGGGCTGAAACGCCCAGCTAACGCCGGGTTATGCCAGGCTTTTGGGCTAAAATGCCAGGCTATGGCCCGGTCACTCCTTTTCGACTCTTGAGCGTATTTTTGACGTTTATACACCCCTTTAGCTCGGCTTCCATCTCCAATTCACCTACACATGAAATAGACTCCATTATGCACATATAACGTGTATTTTTATAACAAAAGCACATAAAATGTAAGGTACATGATGCTTAAAACTATGGATTCTAGCCACGCATTAATAACTCTCAAAATGACCGACCGGGTCGTTACATCCTCCCCCTCTTAAACAAATGTTCGTCCTCGAATTGGTCTAGAAACATACCTGGAGTCTCAAATAGGTGTGGATATTTGCTCCGCATCTCCTGCTCGGTCTCCCAAGTGGCCTCCTCCACAGATTGACCTCTCCACTGCACTTTCACTGAAGTTATATCCTTTGAACTCAACTTCCGAACATGCTGCTCCAAAATAGCCTCCGGCTCTACATCATAAGTCATATCACCATCCAACTGAATCGTGCTAAAATCCAAAACATGGGATGGATAACCGATATACTTCCGGAGCATAGAAACATGAAATAATGTATGCACACTCGACAAGCTAGGTGGCAAGGCAAGCTTGTAAGCCACCTCCCCAATCCTTTGAAGTACCTCAAAAGGCCCAATGAAACGAGGGCTCAATTTTCCCTTCTTCCCAAACCTCATAAAACCCTCCATGGGTGATACCTTCAGCAGAACCTTCTCCCCGACCATGAAAGACACATCACAGACTTTTCTGTCAGCATAGCTCTTTTGCCTCGATTGTGCCGTGCGAAGCTGCTCCTGAATGAAATTCACCTTGTCTAATGCATCGTGGACCAAGTCTGTACCCAAGAGCCTAGCCTCACCCGGCTCAAACCATACCACCAGAGATCTACACCGCCTCCCATATAAAGCCTCGTATGGAGCCATCTGAATGCTCGACTGATAACTGTTGTTATATGCAAACTCCGCGAGCTATAGAAAATGATCCCATGCACCCCCAAAATCAATGACACAAGCGCGTAACATGTCCTCCAATATCTGGATAGTGCGCTTGGACTGTCTGTCCGTCTGAGGCTGAAAGGCTATGCTCAACTCAACCTGAGTACCCAACTCTCGCTGCACGACCCTCTAAAACTGCAATGTAAACTTTGTGCCTCTATCTGAAATGATAGAAACTAGGACACCATGAAGATGAACAATCTTTCAGATGTAAATCTCAGTCAACCGCTCTAAAGAATAAGTAGTACCAACTAGAATGAAGTGCACGGACTTGGTCAAATCGATCCACAATTACCCATATAGCATCGAACTTCCTTGAAGTCCGTGGGAGCTCAACTACGAAATCCATGGTGATCCGCTCCCACTTCCACTCTGGGATCTCTAACCTCTGAAGCAAGCCACCCGGTCTCTGATGCTCATACTTAACATGCTGGCAGTTGAGACACCGAGCCACAAACCCAACTATATCATTCTTCATCCTCCTCCACTAATAGTGCTGTCTCAAATCCTGGTACATACTGTGAGTTGTGGGCCTCCTCAAGAATCAACTCATGTAGCCCATCTATATTGGGAACACATATCTGACCCTGCATCCTCAACACCCCGTCATCACCAATAGTCAAATCTCTAGCATCACCTCGCCAAACCCTGTCCTGGAGGACGAGCAGATGGGGGTCATCATACTAACGCTCCCTGATACGATCATAAAGAGAAGACCTAGAGACCACGTAAGTCAATATCTGACTCGGCTCCGAAATATCCAATCTGGCAAGATGGCTAGATAAGGCCTAAACATCCAATGCTAAGGGTCTCTCTGCTGTTGGAAGATGTGCTAAACTCCCCAAACTCTTCGCCCGGCGACTCAAGGCATCGACCACCACATTGGCTTTCCCGGGATGGTACAAAATAGTGATATCATAGTCCTTAAGAAGCTCCAACCACCTCCGCTGACGCAAGTTAAGATCCTTCTGCTTGAACATATGCTGCAAACTCTGGTGATCAGTGTTGATCTCATAATGAACCCCATACAAATAGTTCCACCAAATCGTCAAGGCGTGAACAATAGCTGCTAACTCAAGATCATGGAAATGATAGTTCTTCTCATGGGTCTTCAACTAGCGCGAAGCATAAGCAATCACTCTACCCTCCAGCATCAGAACACACCCAATACCGATCGCGAGGCATCACAATACACTATGTAAGAACCAGAAGCTGATGGTAGAATTAGAACTGGAGCTATGGTCAAAGAAGTCTTGAGCTTCTGATAGCTCTCCTCGCACTCATCCAACCACCTGAATGGAGAACCCTTTTGGGTCAATTTGGTCAAGGGTGATGCAATAGATGAGAAACCCTCCACAAAATGACGGTAATAACTCGCCAAACCAAGGAAGATCCGAATCTCTGTGGCTGAGGACGGTCTGGGCCAACTCTACACCACCTCAATCTTCTTCAGATTCACCTAAATACCCTCACTGGACATCACGTTCCCCAAGAACACCACTGAACTGAGCCAAAACGTACACTTGGAGAACTTTGCATAAAGCTTCTCCTCCTTCAATCTCTGTAACACAACCCTCAGATGCTGGGCATGCTCCTCCTGGCTACGAGAGTACATCAGGATGTCATCAATGAATACAATAACGAACGAGTCCAAATAAGGCTGAAACACACTATTCATCAAATGCATAAGCGCTACTGGGGCATTGGGCAGCCCAAAAGACATCACAAAGAACTCATAATGGCCATATCGGGTCCTGAAAGTTGTCTTAAGAATATCCGAATCCCGAATCTTCAGCCGGTGATACACCTGACCTCAAATAAATCTTGGAGAACACCCTTCCCTGAAGTTGATCAAATAGATCACCAATACGTGGCAAAGGATACTTGTTCTTGACTGTGACCTTGTTCAACTGCCTGTAATCAATGCACATCCTCATAGAACCATCCTTATTCTTCACAAATAGATCTGATGCACCCCAATGTGACATACTAGGCCGAATAAACCCTTATCAAGGAGTTCTTGAAGTTGTTCCTTCAACTCTACCGATGCCATACGATATGGTGGAATAGAATTAGGCTGAGTGCCCGACACCAAATTAATACCGAAGTCAATATTCCTGTCAAGTAGCATGCCCGGCAGGTGTGCAGGAAACACATCCGGAAAATCACACACCACCAGATCAAAATCAATGGCAGGAGACTCTGCACTAACATCCCTCACGAACGCCAAATAGTATAGACAACCCTTCTCAACCATCCGTTGAGCCTTCAAATATGAAATCACTCTACTGGGTACATAGTCTATAGAACCGCTCCACTCAACTGATGACGTCCAAATCCACTACTAAAAAGTAAATGGACACGGTCACATGCAATATAAATTACCCAACTATGAGTCGGGGTCGAATCCCATAGAGAACAATATGTAGGCGATTAGGAATGTAAGAAAATTATCACTTATTGTGCGATGCCAAACACTTAGAATTTGGTTTAGAAAATGTTTATAGCTAAATGCAAAAATATAAACTAACCTAGAAAGCAAGTAAATGAGTAATGGCTACAAGTATGGATGCATCGGGAATTACACTCAAGTAACGATCCAATGTATTTCAAGATTTTACAAATATGAGCGAGTTTATGTTAGTTATCCACGGATAAAAATTCTCAATTAGCTTCTTCTGAAGACTAACAAGACTTCCTAATTGAATTATCCCTAAAACAATCAAGAGATTAAGCACACCCGTATATGGCTACAAGTAGTTCAATCCCATTCCTAGGTAGAATCTATGAAGTGAGGGTTAAAGCCTCAAGTTCTTGTTAATTAATGTTTCCCAACCCTAAATTATCTTTCCCAAAATTAATTTGGAGTTAATGGGTGAGTCCTAGGGTTAGCTAATCCCTTTGAAAACTTTTAAAGAACAAGAATGATTAAAGAAACAATAACTCACTTCATAAATACATAAAAATCACTCAATACATAAGCACAACAAGGTATTTAATCCACACTTCAAATATGAATACTTCCATAAACAAGATTCAAGTTTTGGAAATAAATACTACACACTTAAATATTCAATACAAAGCAGGGAAATGAAGAAATGAACATAAATGGGTAAGAAATTCTCAACCATAAGCTTCAAATCTTCAAGACCCTAGTGTGTGTGCAAACCCTAGCTTCCAAAACTTGTTATTCTAATCCAAATACCTCTTCTAAGATGTAAAAATGTCAAAAGTATGAAAGGTTATCCAAAAGTATCTGCTAGGTCAAGTATTTATGGGTTTTGGGATTAGGAAAATATGAATTGGCAATTCTGCCCAGAACTGATGCCCGTTGATCGCACCTGCGGAAGAATCATCGCAGATGCGGCTCCGCAGATGCGGATTTCACGTCGCAGGTGTGGCTCCGAGTGGACTTGCTCTTCTCCGCAGATGCGGATAACACGTCGCAGGTGCGGCTTCAGTGCATTTGAGCTTTTTCTGCAAATGCGGTCCTTCACTTCACAGGTGCGATGTCGCACAAGCGACCAATCGTCCGCAAGTACGGAATCATTGAAGGATATTGCCCTTTTTCCACTCTTTTTTTGCTCAATTCCATTTCAATTCAATGCAAGTCACTTCATGGCATCATTTTACTGAAAATTGAACAATACACACTTTAAAAGACCTCATGTTATCATTAAAGGATGCAAAATCTAACAGAAAGAGACTAAAATGAGTGGTAAAATCACCACTCATCAACACTCCCAACTTAAAGCTTTTGCTTTTCCTCAAGCAAATCAAAACCAACAACTCAATGAGGTTCTACCATTTAAGGCACAAGTTGTATTGTTGTTATTTACAAATCACATTCTCCAATTAAGCATTACACTTATGAATTTGGTTGGTACTAAAAATTAGGCTCATGTATGTGCATCTTACCCAAATAACTCCCTCATTTAAAAATAACTTCAAGAAGTGCAAGGGAGTTTCAAAATAATCAAGTGACAAGCATAAGCCTCAAGAGGTGATTCAAAAGCACCAGTCCACTACATATGCTCAACTCACTCATTTCCAAGTATATCAATTTCACTAATCCATCCTAATTCATGTGCCCTCACAAGAAAGAAAGTCCCAAAACCACCATATTTTACAATAACAATACAAGGGACAAATTCACAAAGACACTCACTTTCACAAAGAATTTCAAGTGTTATAACATATCATGCCATAAGCTTGCCCTTATTTTAATTCGCCGCCTATTTTAACAACATTCGGTTAGAGATCCCATAAGGAATTTTTTAAACTTTTAATGTAGGTTTAGGGAAGGGTCGGATAAGCATTTGGGATACAAGTGACTACACCCTCCTTGAACACTACTCACATTTGTGTTTCTTTTTGCACTTTGTTTCTTTTCAAACCACATAGCCCTCATTGGAATCTAGTTACCAACATAGAACCACCTTTAATACCTCCCTAATGTTCCTCAAGGCTCCATATTTATATACATAAATAT
The DNA here is from genome assembly GCA_005239525.1 of Nicotiana knightiana. Taxonomy (NCBI): domain Eukaryota; kingdom Viridiplantae; phylum Streptophyta; class Magnoliopsida; order Solanales; family Solanaceae; genus Nicotiana; species Nicotiana knightiana. Next base: position 113,378 of record ML429633.1, read on the forward strand.
GTCTTCTTTTTTTTTAAATTTCTTTTGGAGCTTGAATAATCTCATATGAACACTTAGAGGTATATGTTCCTACACTCAATGTACAACCTTACCAATTTCCAACTTGATACCAACACCCCCAACTTAGGATTTTATCCTCATTCTTAATATTCAAGGAGGATCGGGTTCAAAAGAGGGAATTATTTCACAAAATGGTAAAAGTTTGTAATGAGGTGGCCAAAGAAAAGGTTAAAAGCTCAAATAGGGTAAACTAGTGATAATATTTATGCAATGATAAGCTTGAAAGGCTAAAGAGGTTTTTCAAATATCACAAAGAGTGCCTAAGGTCATCTTTCCAACAAAACATAATTAACATTAGCATTGAAAGACCAACCGGGCAAGTTCTAGATGATAGACATAAATACAAGAATTATTTATACAATCACTAACACACATGACACATGAACTAATCAAGACAGATCAATTTCACTTATTAATAAGAGCATATAGAGCAATATCATGCTAACTAGTGGGCAAAGAGTCACCAAAAGAGCTAAAAAGTCACAAAAAAATTATTCCCTATGCAACTTACTTTTTTTTTTTTCAATTTAAAACCAAAATTTGGAGGGGTATTCTTAATTCACATTTCACATACAAGAGACTTATTTTTTTTTGTACCAAATAATCCAAAAGTCTCCACCTAGCAAAATAAGACTAATTCCCTTAAGAAAGTTGTCATGCCATCTATGATCGGGAAAATCACCCGGTTCTAAACAAAAAAATGTTCCTTGGGAAAGAACCGTAACATAAATACTACTAAAGAAATAAAAATAAAAGAACACAACTATTAAAGAGAATAATAGAATAAAAGCAACTAACACTAAAGAAGTGAGAAAAAAAATATACACTAAAGGAGAAAGTAAGTAAAGAAAGAAAAATAAAAGTAGAGTAATAACACCAAGCTCAGCAAGAGTACATGATATAACAAAATAAGCCCGGCAAGGGCACATACATAGAGTCATAGTATGAATATTTTTGATACCCAATTTTTTCTCAAATTATTTTTAAATTTGCATATATACCTTCAAAATCAAGTTCCATAACAATTGGTATTTTTCCATAGTTTTCTCATATTTTTATAAATTTATTTCTAATTTATCCAATATTTTTTTATCTCTAATAATTAATTGTAAATTGCATTACAAATGATTTCAAAGACATGTCTTGACTAAATACATTATTTTTGGCCTTGTTAAGATCAAATTATCTCATAATCGGTCAAATTAGCACATTTTGGCTATAATTGCAACAATTTTGCAATTATAACCTAACCATATGTTTTATGCTATTTCTATCCAATAATTAGACATTTATATTTTTAAATACTGAATAACCATTTTTATTTTATTTCTTAATCACCAATTCCATTCTTCTGATTATTAGTTATTTTAACTAATTTTAATTGAGCATTTAACATTTTAATTGAGTATTTAACAGCTAGCCACATTTTATTTAAATTCTAGCCCCCAATTAAACCCAAACCCACCCAATTAAACTAGCCCAAACACCCCATCCCAGACGATATCCTACCCGGCCCAACCCTAAACCAATCTAAACCGTTGATCAAATTAGATCAACGTCCCAAATTTCTATTACCTTAATTAAACCCTAACGACCTACCCCCTTCCCCTCTCATTCTCACCGGTCCCTCATCTCTCTAACTCTCTCTCTCTCTTTCTCTCTCTCTAGTCTCTTCTTCTCCGATGAAGATGGCTCGTTTTCTCCGGCTACCTCTCTTGCCGGAAACCATGGGTCCTCACTCCTCTTAGCTCCATGGCTCCCTCCTACATCGGGTATCACTGTCCAGAGGTCCTTAGGAGATCCTGAAGCGGTTCACCTCACCCCATGACTGTTAATGCCTTCTCAGGCCACCCTTGGCCTGTCCGAGTAAGATCTTCCCATCTCCGGCCAAAACCAATGGTTTATGAGCCGATTTTCTCTCTTTTTGGGTTATCTCACTAAAAACCTAATTGTTGGCTCTCGATTTCTTATATCTATGATAGATCTGGATGTATTCTGAGTTATTTTTGCTATTTTCCTTAAAGATTCCAAGTTTTCTTTAAAAATGACTCTTAATCTTCAAGCTAGAGTTTCTTAACATCTTTTTGAAAAAAAGAATGATTTTCTTTCTGATTTTAAGTATTATTATATAATTTCTACTGTGTTTGCATGATTTATTTGTGTTTTTCCTTCATCTAACTTACTATGCTGGAAACCCTAAGTGGCTTTGCCTCAATCTTAGGATTCTGAGTCCGTTTTGATGATTTTGTTTGTTTAATCTGTATGTGTACATGTTTCCCACGAATGTTTTGAGCTTTTATGTGACTTTACCATACTTTGTTCATTAGGGTTTCTGATCTTTGTGTCCTCTACTCGTATCATGTTAACTCCATTATTTCCTTTAATCATTTTACTATGTTCTAACTTAAATTCCTGATTTATGTGATTCTCTTACCCTACTTTGTCTATTCTTGCTTATGCTATGTTTTCTCCATTCAGTTGCAATACTTTCCTTTGGTTAATATTGCCTTCTGGCGTAATCCCAGATTCCCTGTGATTGGCATCCTCTATTCTCGACTGATTTTAATCTTTAAAATATTCTCTTGCCTTACTTTTGGTTAATTATGCTGTCAACTGATTCTCAACATTTGTTTCCTTAATTAGGACTCTATGAACCTAGCCTAATTACCAACTCTATACTTATACTATTTTGAAGTATTTCCTTATTTATGTTCCAATCATATGTTGATTTGCTTCCTTATTAGTTACCTGTTCTTACCATTTGAAAGTTAACCCCTTAATTAGAGGAAGTACTTAAACTGATTGATTCTGATTCCTTTAATTGCTGCTTGACTTTGATCTACACCTTATTTACTACTATTTTAGCTATATATACCCCGACCTGTTATTTTTGAAAACACGAACTGATCTGTTCAACTCTCTCTCTCTCTCACAATTAAAAAACTCTCTGCTCTCTCTCTCTCTCTCTTCTGTGTTAGTCACTACTATTCTAAGTTAGCCAGCTGCAGACCAAGGCTAACTATTGTGCATCTCCTACTCCCTGTTTGTGTTACTGCTTTCTTCACTTCACTGGTATGTTCTAATTTAGATCTCAGTCCTCAAACCAACATGTTTTCATCACTGATGTAATTCAGTGTGTTTTTAATTTGCTTTAACTTATTATTCAACATGTATCTAGGATCCTGAACTCCATTCACATGTTAAGTTAGGCTTTACTTGTCAATGACCAGCATGTTTCTGTATACTTGACACTTGTTTCTTATGTGAATCCCCATGCCTACGATTGGTACATTAGTGATCATGGTCTTAGTTGTTTAGTGTTGATATGTTAATCTAATCCAGTACTTTACTGCACCCCTGATCCTCTGAACCCTTAAGAGTTTTTGATTGCATGCCTATATGTGTTTCTGTGTGCCACATGTTTGCCCTTACATACTCTGTATTTATCCCTCAAATCCCAGTACCCCTGCTTGTGATTGTTTCACTATCCCTGATCCTTTGCGTGATGTTGAGCTTCTCCAATCAAGTTTCCCTCTTCAAAAAGTGTTTTTCTTACTTACCCTTTCTCAAAACTGTTTTCTTACTTAAACCTTTTAAAAATAAAAAAAAGCACTCTCACGTATACTCTTAGAAGTCTAGGTTCTGCTCCTTCTGTGTGAGAATTGCCTGGGGACCCTTGAGCTCCCTCCGAATTTTGACACACAGAAGCTGACCATTCCATACTGCACTTACTCTATTTTGGCTATGAAATCTGGGTATGAGCACTGCCCGAGAGTCCTTGAGGTCCTTAGGAAACTCTGACATACCCGGATTATGAGAAGGTTGTGAAATAATACCTGACATTGAGGACCTGGAGACTTGAGCCTATTCTGTAGGCTCCCTATAGTTAACTTCTTATTTTTCTTCTATTCCAGTTGTATAAGTCATATTCAATGGCCTGTAATAATTAATTGTAAACAACTCTGGGGTTGGTTAGTGAAAGTGGATGGGTGATATGCATGCTGTAGTATAATTAAGGGTAGAGACCATGTTTCTAGGTTTATTTTTCTCTATGCGCAATAACAGCCATGTTTAGGTACAACATGCCATGCATTAGATATCATGCTACTTAGGATTTATGTGTACTCAACATCTCATATGCGCTTAGAAATTCTGCTTATAGGATAAATAATTACAATAAAATAAGTTGCTATTGCGTGATTCTGCCCATGTTCTGAAACTTCACTAGAAGTACTGTCTTAGGATAAATTAACTGTGATCATGCCTCATCATGCTATACACGTAGAGATCCTGTTTTAGGTAAACAACCATTAAAAACCTGTCACCTATGCTATTCCAGAAACTGTGCATAATGCTATGATTCTATATGCATTTAGAAATCCTGTTTAAGTTATTATGTATCATGCAACATTAGATATCATGCTATAGGATCGTATCTATTTAACTGCACTTAGTCTAAATACAGAACAGTCCCCTGTTCTAAGCAACTGGTAATTAGTCCTTGCACATCTTCAACACCTAGAATTGCATGTTATTAGCCATAAACAATCTAGAATCTGAACAACTGTTGCATGTTATCCTACACCTAGGCAAGCCTTAGGTAATTAACTTAAAAAAATAAAAATCAGAACTGTCTTTGTGATCATGTTTAACTGTCAGCATGTTTAAAACCAGTAGTCAAGCCTGATTAAGACTTCCTCTCTGAGTTATGCAATAAATCTGTCTTTGTGTTATCACCTAGATACCATGCTTTAAGATTATGAATTAATATGGACCTTAGTTGTGTATGAGACATGCTGCTTATGTGTACTTTGTGTGGAGGAATAACTTGAGCCTTTATCTGCTTTCTATGCTTTCCTTATCTGCAGTCCTATTTGTTTTGTTGTCTGTCGCCCTAGAATTTTACCTTTAAAACCTGAGGGTCTGCCTAGCATCTCCCTTTAGGATAGGAGTCCTAATTTCCTCCGGGACTGATAGGAAGGGACGGGTAACAACATACAATAGAGGTCGAGACCAAAACTCGTTTTTAATAACCTTACGGGGTGGGAAGGGTAAAATATGGATATAATGACCGGTGCGCAAATACCATGTGTAGCCCCTCTTTGAAGAGTGATTACCAGGTATTGCATTGATGTGATCCATATTATTATAAACCTAGGATACCTTTTATATGCTTAGCTTGTAATCCTTTTCGAAAACTAATCTTCTTTACTGTTTCTTTAAAACATTTGTGTGTTTAAGACTTAAATCCCCTCTTATTTGTACTTGTTATTTGCTAATTGTACAAATTCACAAAACCATTTGGCCGGGAACCACACTTGTGGATCCTGATGGGTGCCTAACACTTTCCCCATAGGATAATTTAAAGACCTTACCCAAATACGTGACTGCTTTAAACTGACATGTCTCTTTGTTTTGTTTTGTAACTGCTTTAAGTCATTACTACCGTTTTTACCACTTTCTTTAACGTGCAAATACGTGACAAGTTGTTTTAATACTTATTATTGCATAATCATGCTCAACATTCATACTCCACTCGTTCCAAATAAAATACTATAGCAACGCTTGATGAGTGGTTGCGCTCTTCCTATATTATTACCCACTAAATTTGGAAAGGCTTATTTGCGGTAAAACTAGTCGATCAGCGGTGCAGTCGATGGTTCCATGCCTTTCCCCCTTGAGTTGTCCGCTCAAGGGTACCGATCTAAAACCCCATAGAAACCTTACTCTATTGCACTATTGCATGCATCATGGTCAAACCTAGTCGAAGCTAAAGTCTCGTCCGCACGATAGCTTTTAAGATAGCCTTATCCAAAAGTCCACCGGGTTTCCCTAAACCCAAACGGACGCCCTCACGTTATGTGTATTTATTTGGAGAACTAAATACTTCCTGCTAATTATTAATGTTAAATAGTCGAGTCCAGTGGGGGTAAGGGTCTAACTTTATTTGTTTTGCAGAAAAGAATGAGGCACGAAGTCCTCAGATTCGGCATGGTCTCCAACATCCACCCAAAACACTGTTGAGTTGGTGGGAGGATCTGCACTCTAGCGACAAAGCTATTGTCAGGAAACACTTGGGTAACCTACCATCTCTCCTAGAAATCCAGCCTAACAAAATAATTGTAGTGGCTGCTACCCTATTCTGGGATCGTGAAAGGTCCATGTTCCGCTTTGGGAACATCAAAATGACGCCTTTGATAGAAGAGATATGAGGGGTAGTGTAACGACCCGACCGGTTGTTTTGTGTTATCGGACCCCGTTCCCCTTAAATGAAACTTCCTATAGTGGCTTTTTATGATTTATGACTTGCGGGGACTGGTGGTCCGGGATTCGGAGGTGTTTAGAGTGCTATACGAACAATTGGTTCCTTAAGGACGGCCTTTAAGGCCAAGTTTGACTTCGGTCAACATTTTGGGTAAACGACCTCGGAATCGAGTTTCGTCGGTTCTCGTAGCTTTGTGTGATGATTTTGGACCTGGGCGTATGCTCGGAATGGGTTTCTGATGACCGGGAGCAGTCCAATTTTGAAATAAGAAGTTCCTTAATTTCATATTGTGGTTTTGGACGTGTTTTTGTGTTATCGAGTTCCGAACAGAATTTTGAGACCGGGAATAGTTCCGTTATGTCATTTATGATTTGCCTGCAAAATTTGGTGTCATTCCGAGTAGTATAGGTCGGTTCGGCACGTTGTTAGCGAAGTCTAGAAAACTTAAAGTTCCTAAGATTGGTTCATGGGGTTTCGAGGTGTGATTTTGAGTTTTAGCATTGTTCTGGGTGTTCCGAAGGCTCGAGCGAGTCTGCATTATGATTTGGGACTTGTTGGTATATTTGGATGAGGGCTCGGGTGGGCCCAGGGGACTCCCGGGCACCCAACGGGGCTAAAAACCAGCTAAAATAGCTGTTGGTGCACCTGTTCTGGTGTGACCGCAGGTGCGGGTTCCCGATCGCAGGTGCGGGGCACCTCTTGCGGTCCCAAGCATCGCAGGTGCGACCCCAGGTGAGGTCCCCCTTTCTCGCTGGTGCGGACAAAAGTCCGCAGGAGCGAAACCGCTGGTGCGGCCATCCCTCCGCAGGTACGAACCCAGCCCTGCCCGTCCAGTTCCACAGGTGCGAGCCCCAGCTCGTAGGCGCGAGACCGCAGGTGCGGTCCTTGAGCTGCAGGTGCGAAACCCCTGTAGGCCAGGCAGTGTGTTTCCTTTAAAACACGGGATTTCACCCCTTTCTTTCATTTTCCACCACCATTAGAGACTTGGGAGCTTGGGGAAAGAGGTTCCACGACCTAACTACTAAAGAGGTAAGTAAGTTTCACTTCAACACTAGTTAATTCATGGTCTTCAAGCTAAATCAACTACTAAATCATTGGAAAGTCAAGAATTGGGTAGTAATTTAGGGTTCTTGAGAAATTGGTGAATTACCCATTTTTTGCTATAAATTCAAGTAGAAATCATGTATTAACGATCCTTAGGCTTCGGGTGAGCGATTCATCCGTGAGTTTTGGGAATTCGAGCGTGCGGGCCGGGGTTGGATTTTTGGAATTCTTCAAGAATGTTGAATTATTGAATAAATAGGATGATTTCCCTACTTTGAGCACGCATTGATATCATTGTACCGTATTTGGATAGTTGCGAGTCCTCGGGTGTAGAGTTTGGATTTCGGGCGCATCCTTGGTCCGAGGGGTAGACTTGACATGAGGTGAGTCTCCTTTCTAACCTTGTAAGGGGGAATTGTCCCCCCCTAAGTGATTTAAATGCTATATGTGATACCTTGTGGGGGTTACGTACGTACAAAGTGATGAGAGTCCGTACGTAGCGACTATTACTATTATGTCCGATAGTTAGGCCCACATCATGCTTTGTATTTTACTTGATATGAACTACATGCACAATGAATTAACGTTACATGCTGCTTATGTCCCCGAAGTTATGAAATTTGAGAAAAACTTGTAAGAAATTGTTCATGGAAAAGTATTCTCTTTTAAAAAGGAATAATGTATGTGCATGTGACCGCTTCACAATTTACATCCCGCGAGTGGAGTGTGATTTCCCCCACTCTTATGGGAATGGGCCGTACGCCACGGCGGATTGAGAGATGCACTTTTGGTACGGGCCGTTCGATCCTCGACAGTGCATAGAGAGGTTGAGAGATGCACTTTTGGTACGGGCCGTTCGATCCTCGGCAGTGCATAGAGAGGTTGAGAGATGCACTTTTGGTACGACCGTTCGATCCTCGGCAGTGCATATATGTGAGGACTTTGTGGAGAGGTGCACTTTTGGTATGGGCCGTTCGATCCTCGGCAGTGCACGGGCATGACTATCTTATGACTCCGACCAGTTGTCCTTACCCTGCATGCGTATGATTCATTTGTTACTATATTTCATGGATATTGATCTGACAGATATTTGGGGAAAAAGTGAAGTGGTAATTCTTTTATTTATTCCCAGTATTCTTCCTGGACTTCAGTATCTTACATATATACTTGTTGCTTCACTGTCTTTACATGCCTACTTTTTCCAGTACATTCTGTTAAATTATACTGTTGGACCTTAGTAAGTGTCATGTCGACCTCTCGTCACTACCTCTTCGATGTTAGGCGGGATACTCACTGGGTACATATATATTTATGTACTCATGCTGCACTTTTGTACTTAATTGTACAGGTTCTGAGGCTGGTGTTTCTGGTTATCCGACCGGAGCTTGACATATTTTCTGGACCCGACTCCACGGTGAGCTGCCTCCCTGGGCGATTTTCAGCAGTGTTATGGAGTTATCTTTTTTTATTTATGTCTACTTCTTTCAGACAGCAGTACAATTTGTATCATCTTTTGTATATTTTACTAGTTCGCCTGTTGACTTGTGACACTAGTTCCTGGCACGCACATAGTAGACTCTTTATTTTGGGACTGTATATATTGGATCATGATCATTGTGGATGTATTTACTTAAGCTGGTTAATGTTTTCGCTTTTACTTAAATGATCTAAGCTTAAAACTTTGGGAATACGTGGGGTTGATGTGTTAAATAAGGATAATCTCACTAGTAAATAACTGTTGGGTTGCCTAACTCTGGTGTTGGGCACCATCACGACCTGTGGTGGATTTTGGGTCGTGACAACTGGCTAACCTAGTATGGGAAACTCCAGGGTTGTTGATGCTTGAGAACCGCATAGGCAAAAGTTTCCTCAAAATGATGGGTCTGAGAAAGGACGCATAATTGGTATGTTTAGAGGATTTGTACATTCCTTTTGACTACTTGTACGAAAGGTATGGCTATAGCAAATCATACCGTACCTACCATGATGAGTTTGCTATCACCTCTCTGGGACACGTCCATAGCCGAGTGTTCGTGTTTATGGTTTGATTTTTGCGTTTGATCGTGTTCCCGATGAAGAAGGAAAGGATCCATACCAGGCTAGCCATGGTAACTAAGACCATAATGGAAGGGGTAAATGGGCAAGACTTCAGCATTTTGCCCATGATCGTTGCAGACATATATCGGGCCTTAGAAAGGTGTCAACAAGAAGCAAAGCATTTCGAAGGTTGCAATTTATTACTTCAACTCTGGCTCATGGAACATCTCCAAAGAGGCGAATATCGACAGGACATTCACCATAGAATGTGGGATGACCACATCGCTTTCCATCATCCAAAGCGAATGAATTATATCCCTGACATGTTCGCTCAGCCTGAAAATGCCGAGGGATGGGTTGAGCTTTTTGATAACTTGACTGAAGAGCAGGTTCAATTGATGTTTGAATGGTTTCCAACAGAGGAGTTCATCATTCGATCCCCAGACGCATCATTTCTGATACTGATTGGTCTAAGGGGGACATACCCTTACGTCCCTCTTCGAGTTATGAGGCAAGCAGGAAGGGGGAAAGTCATCCCTAGGGTCGAGACGATGAGCCATCTTCGAGCTGACTTTCAAAATAATGACAGTCCTCACAAGTGCCAAGCTCAACACCTGTGGCACTGCAAGGTTATACTTGAGAAAGACACCATTGATCCAGACATGTATCATGCCAGTTATACCCCTTTCTATCTTGGATGGTTAGAAGAGGATCTGGGTGGTCAGAGCAAGCCGGGGTACGTCCAAGGCCATAGGGTTATAGATGAAAGGGCTGAAGCACAAGTCAAATACAACCAACTGTGCAAAAGGATCTGGGAAAATGAGGATGACCACCACAAGATACATGAGTCCAACAAAAAACTGATCGAGGAATGGAAGAACATGGCTATCAACACCAACAAGAGGCTGGGGTACTTGGAACAAGGTATAATCGAGCTGGGAGAAAAGTTCATCAAAAGAGTTGAAGATTGTCAAAAGGCTGAGGGAGCTGCAGGGGGATACCTAGCCAGAACTTACCTGTTGCTGGGACTTTAGCTGCTCGAAGGAAGCAAGAATGCCGAGTCTGGGGAAGGTCCTTCTGGGACCAAATAGATAGGAGAGTATTTATTTTTCTATCAATGTAATAAGGCCAACGACCATTAATGACTTTTATTTTTCGTCTATCATTTTGGGATTTGTCTATTTTTCTTATCAATAAAACGAGGCATTTAGCGTTTTAAGTTCTCCAAATCAATTTGTCGCTAGGCGTACCTCGGGCACAAAGATTTTCCCAACTTAGGACGCGCTTTACATTTCCGCATTATGTGTTTAAATACCGCAATATTTCTTTTCATAATCCTCACTGACTTGGTTACCTTTTGTTTTTATTTTTCTTACTCCCCTCCCCAAAGGTTAGTTCATGCATTCTGGCATCATCAGCCTATCGCACCAGATCCAAGGGCCCTCCACCTACTCCTCCTCCTAGTCCTCCTAAGGGCAAAGACAAAGGCAAAAGTAAGATGGAAGAGTCCAGCGGCACCAGAAAGGAGAATATGATTGAACGAGTAGAGGCCACTGATGGCCGAGGTATTCATGTCCTGCATGAGAACATGTCACCACTTGAACATAAATTGCTGAAGTTTCAGGAAGAACTCGATCAAGTCCGGAATTTGGCCAACTTGTCATTTTCCCTCAACGTCCCCGACGTCAACCATCCAAATGCTCAAAACCCCGCCACCTCCACAAAATATCCCAAGACAACAAAATCATCCCGCACCTCACCATCACGCTACTCCCCCAAAGAACCAAACTCTCTTGACGCAGTGCAATGCTTGCCACACCTCAAATAACACTCCACTACTCATCCCAGAACCTCAAAACCCCACAAAGGACCATTTACACACCTACAACAATCCCGTCTATGTGGAAACCGTAACCCATTCCACTCCGCCTATCCCACAGGCATCCAAGTCTGACGAAAAGGACTTACTTATCAGGAACCTGGCCGAGGAGCTTAGGAAACTGACAAGCCGAGTTCAGGGTGTTGAAGGAACCAAGGGAATTGAAGGATTGAATTATGAAGACCTTTGTATCCAACCTGATGTCGAACTGCCCAAGGGGTACAAACCTCCAAAGTTTGAAATGTTTGACGGTACTGGTGATCCAAGAGTCCATCTGAGGACCTATTGCGACAAATTGGTTGACGTGGGAAAGGATGAAAGAATCCGCATGAAGCTGTTCATGAGGAGTTTGATGGGATACATACTATCTTGGTACATCAGCCAAGACTCCCGAGGGGTCAATCGGGTTGATCGTAGAAGGTGATGACCCAAAGAAACCCGCAGTCACTCTCAAACCGATCATAGTACAGATTTAACCATCTGAGGACGCTGAGGTAAATATGTCTATACCATTTGAGTTTGAAGCAGCGCCACCTGCAAAGTCACCACCGCTAATTGAAGTTGAGTTTGTATCTCCAGCAAATGCACCGGCACCATTCGAGGTCACAGTCTTTCCACCCCGAACACACATTCCGTTTGAAGTAATGATGGCCGCACCAATTCTGGTGTCAATGTCAACCACACCAGCTTTCTATTCAAACGCTATACCTTGGTACTACACAAATGAGGCAAAAAGGAAAGGCAAGGTCAGGTTTGAGGAAGCAGTCGCAGCACAGGCTATGACAAGAACTGGTAGGGTCTACACCCCTGAGCATCTGGCCGAGTCAAGCAAGTAGATTTCCAACCGGCCTCCCCTTATCGAAACAGGCCCCGATGAACTTTGGAGAAAGATACAGGCTAAGGAGTATTCAGTCATCGACCAGTTGAACAAGACACCCACACATATATCCATCATCTCTCTGCTGCAGAATTCTGAAACACATAAAAATGCTTTGTTGAAAGTGTTGAGTGAAGCATATGTGCCAAAAAACATCACTAGTGGGGAAATGGCCAATATGGTGGGCCAGGTACTGGAGAGTCATAAAATTACTTTTCATGAGAACGAGCTACCACCTGAAGGATTGGGGCACAACAAAGCGCTGCACATCACCGTGCAATGCGAAGATCATTTCATCACAAGAATCTTGATCGATGGAGGTTCCAGTCTTAACATCTGTCCGTTGATAACACTCAAGAAATTAGGTAAAGGGCTACATGAGATGAAGTATGGAGAGATCAATGTGAAAGCCTTCGACGGTTCTCAGAGGTCCACCATGAGGGGATCAGTCTATGTCTGCAGATGGGACCGACTTGGTTCGAAGTGGATTTCCAGGTGATAGATGTGCCAGCATCCTACAACCTGTTGTTGGGACGTCCTTGGATTCATGCTGCTGGGGCCGTAGCGTCAACGCTACATCATGCGGTAAAATTCGAGTGGAACCACCAAGAGGTGATTATTCATGGTGACGGTAGCAACCCCATTTATAGTCGTCAAACTATTCTGGTGATTGACGATAAAAGGAAGATAGGCGATAAACTTACCACCACATTGAGCGGGTCAATGCTATCGACAAGGACAGGTGGTGGGATAGCAAGATTGAGAGCATCCTGAACTGGAAAGGATATGAGCCAGGCAAAGGGCTCGATAAGAACCTCCAAGGGATCACGAAGCCCATAAAGCTCAAGGAACATGGCACCACTTTCGGTCTGGGGTATGAGTACACTTGGCATGAATTCAACGACTGGTCTCCACATTGGCGCGGTCCCTATTTTCCTTTGGAGCAGTCGATACCTCATCTTAAGCAGACTTTCAAGCAGGCCGACATTATTTACGGTTCAGACAAGGAAGAAGCACTTGCAGCAATGAGGAGTTTGTTCCTAGAGGACGAAGATATGGATTGCTATGTTGTTCTCGAGGAGGAGGGGGAGGAAGGCCCTTCCATACAGACTGTAATGAAGGGGACATATATCAAGAATTGGTCTATCAAGGCGACCAAAGCCCAACGAGCCTCGGGGTAGCAAGGCTAAAACAAGCATTATTTACTGTTTTATTTACTAAATGATTTTCCTTTTCCTGTATTTTTCAATTTCTGCAATAAGGATCTTCAATGTTCCAAAATAGTTATTCAATTTATCAAAGCATCCTCTAAATCTCTCTTACGAATCCGATATTTATTGCTATTGTTTTCTCTCATTACTTTATTTATACAGCATTACTATTACTTTTTTTGATGAACCGATGAATGTGACATGCAATGAGACAACGCAGCAAACGGACATTGATTCAGATGAAGACGACATACCTGACGAGATTGTCAAAGAAGTTGTGAACTTTGAGAACAGAACTAAGTCCAACCTGGACGAGACTGAAGTTATCAACCTGGGAGATTCAGAAAACATCAAGGAGACTCGCATCAGCATTCATTTGTCACCATTAGAAAAGAAAGAATACACAGAGTTTCTAAAAGAGTATGAGGACGTATTTGCATGGTCGTATGATGACATGACTGGTCTAAGTACGTCTATTGTTGCTCATAAACGACCAACCAATCCAACGTGTCCACTGCTGAAACAAAAGCTCAGAAAGTTCAAACTCGACATGAGTTTGAAGATCAAAGAAAAAGTTACCAAGCAGATCAATGCCAAAGTTCTCCGGGTAGTGGAGTACCCGACATGGTTAGCCAATATTGTACCTGTGCCAAAGAAGGACGAGAATGTTAGAGTCTGCGTCGACTACCGGGATCTCAACCTGGCCAGTCCGAAAGACGACTTCCCCTTTCCAAATATACACATTCTGATTGACAACTGCGCCAAGCATGAATTGCAGTCCTTCGTGGATTTCTTCGCTGGTTATCACCAGATTTGGATGGATGAGGAAGATGCCGAGAAAACGGCATTCATTACACCTTGGGGAGTGTATTGTTACAAGATGATTCCATTCGGCCTAAAGAATGCAGGGGCCACCTACATGGGGTCCATGACCACCATATTCCATGACATGATTCACAAGGAGATCGAGGTGTACGTGGATGCTGTCATTATAAAATCAAAGATAGATGCTGATCACATGGAGATTTTAGGGAAAGTTCTTCAATAGATTGCGAAAATACAATCTGAAACTAAACCCCGCGAAATGTGCATTCGGGGTTCCTGTTGGGAAGTTGCTGGGATTTATTGTAAGCCGCCGGGGAATAGAATTGGACCCGTCGAAAGTCAAAGCCATTCAAGAGCTACTACCACCAAGGAACAAGAAAAATGTGATGAGTTTATTGGGGAGGCTTAATTACATCAACTGGTTTATTGCACAATCTACAGTCATCGGTGAGCCAATATTTAAGATGCTGAAGAAGGATGCTGCGACCGAGTGGACCAATGATTGTCAAAAGGCTTTCGACAAAATCAAGGAATATTTGTCAACACCGCCAGTCCTAGTACCGCCCGAGCCAGGAAGACCTCTGTTACTCTATCTTGCCGTGTTAGATGGAGCTTTCGGCTGCATTCTGGGGAAGCACGATAAAACGGGAAGGATGGAACCAGCCATTTATTACCTCAGCAAGAAGTTCACTCCATATGAGGACCGTTATTCCCTATTGGAGCGTACCTGTTGTGCTCTAACTTGGGTCACGCAAAAGCTGAGGCATTACTTCTGTGCCTACACAACATATCTCATATCAAGGATGGATCCATTAAAGTACATCTTTCAGAAGCCCATGCCCACTAGCAAGCTAGCCAAGTGGCAAATCCTGCTGAGCAAATTCGACATTGTTTACATGACTCAGAAAGCAGTTAAAGGACAAGCTCTGGCAGACCACATTGCTGAGAATCCCATAGATGGAGGATACGAACCCCTGAAAACATATTTTCCTGATGAAGAGGTATCATTCATAGGAGAAGATATTGCAGAATCCTATGATGGTTGGAGGATGTTTTTATATGGAGCAGCAAACTTCAAAGGAGTCGGTATTGGAGAAGTCCTATTATCAGAGACCGGTCAACATTATCCAATATCCGCCAAACTCAGGTTCCCTTGCACCAACAATATGGCCGAATATGAAGCCTGCATCTTGGGGCTCAATATGGCCATTGACATGAACGTCCAGGAACTGTTAGTGATCAGTGATTCAGACTTATTGGTACATCAGGTACAAGGAGAATGGGAAACAAAGAATTCCAAGATACTGCCGTACTTGCACCATGTACAAGAATTAAGAAAGAGTTTCACAAAGATAGAGTTCCGGCATGTCCCCAGAATCCAGAATGAGTTCGCCGACGCATTGGCTACTTTGTCCTCAATGATCCAACATCCGGACATGAATTTCATTGACCCTATTCCTATAAAGATCCATAATCAGCTAGCTTACTGTGCCCATGTCGAAGAAGAAGCAGACGGAAATCCTTGGTTTCATGGTATCGATGAGTACTTGGCAAAAGGAGAATACCCCGAGCTTGCAAATTCCACTCAGAAACGCACATTTCGGAGATTTTCCAACAATTTCTTTCACAGCGGAGGAATCCTATATAGGAGGACTCCTGATTTGGGGGTTATTAAGGTGTATTGACGCAAAAAAAGCATCAAAATCGCTGGAAGAAATTCATGCTGGGACCTGTGGCCCACATATGAACGGTTTTGTTCTAGAAAAGAAGATACTCCGAGCTGGTTACTTTTGGATGACTATGGAAACAGACTGCATCCAATATGTTCGGAAGTGCCACCGCTGCCAGATACATGGCGATATGATAAAGGTGCCTCCAAGTGAGCTCAATGCAACCAGCTCGCCATGGTCGTTCGCTGATTGGGGTATGGGCGTTATTGGAACAATCGAGCCTTCCTCCTCCAATGTCCACAAGTTCATTTTGGTCGCCATTGACTACTTCACTAAATGGGTCGAAGCAGCCTCCTACAAAGCAGTTACTAAGAAAGTCGTGGCCGACTTTGTCTGCGACCGCATTGTTTGTCGGTTCGGAGTTCCAGAGTTAATCATCACCGACAATGGTTCTAATCTCAACAGTGACTTGATGAAAGCTATGTGTGAAACTTTCAAGATCAAACACAAGAATTCCACAACATATAGACCTCAGATAAATGGAGCCGTAGAGGCTGCTAACAAAAACATCAAGAAGATACTAAGGAAGATGATAGAAAGTCACAAGCAGTGGCATGAAAAGTTATCATTCGCCTTATTGGGATACCACACCACTGTCCGCACATCAACAGGGGCAACTCCCTATATGCTAGTTTATGGTACAGAGGCTGTAATTCCTGCCGAAGTGGAGATTCCATCTCTAAGAATTATACAGGAAGCTGAGCTCAGCGATGCAGAGTGGGTAAGAAGCCGTTATGAACAACTAGCCCTCATAGACAGGAAGAGAATGAATGCAATATGTCATGGTCAACCATATAATAACAGAATGGCCAGGGCCTTCAACAAGAAAGTCAAACCGAGACGATTCACACCAGGGCAACTGGTGTTAAAGAAAATCTTTTCGCACCAAGATGAAGCCAAGGGGAAGTTCTCTCCCAACTGGAAAGGTCCGTACATGGTTCATAGAGTGCTGACAGGAGGAGCACTCATACTTGCAGAAATAGATGGAGAAGTTTGGCCGAAACCGATCAATTCAGATACAGTCAAATGCTATTATGTGTAATATTTATGCTTCTCAGTGATGTAAATTGAACTACGCCAGACCTAATTCCCATTTAAGAGGGGATACGTAGGCAGTCCTATGGGTTCGGTCACAATTCAATAAAAATCTATTTTTCCCGCAATTGGAAACTGGGGCAGAATTTTGAGGAGGACCCTCAAAATTCCGAAGCGAGTAGCAGTTCACAAGCATTCACCCAACCAACTGGGGCAGAATTTCAAGGAGGACCATCAAAATTCTGAAGCAAGTTCAGCCAATCACCGCGCGAGCAGCAGTCAGAGGCGTCCACCCAGCAAACTAGGGCAGATTTTTGAGGAGGACCCTCAAAATTCCGTAGCAGGCCGTCGGTTCCTCTAAAAACTATTTTAGATTATATATTACAAAATCATGCATATTTATTTTTTCTGAAGCAGCTTGTTTAGTGAACGCTACCCCAATGACACAGACAGTATCATCATGATCAAGCAAACGAGCCAAGCAGAGCTAGCAGGAATGCGAACTAACCTTTCCCCTTTACAAAACTCACGATCTCTCTTTGGATGCATGCAAAAAAATTGCAAAAGCCCCGAAACATATTATCCGCTCAAAGGACAGACATCGTTTCTCAAACTCGTCACGCCAACATTTATTATCAGCAGAAATGATGCTTCATTATCACAATGCTCTTCCGCAATTTAGTTCCAGCTAAGAATTTCTGTTTTCCTTCCTTAATTCTTTCATAAGGCTACCTTTCTGCCTTCCGAGACTAAACGCTGTCTCTATCTGCATTCGCATATTGCATAAGGCTACCTTTCTGACTTCCGAGACTAAACAATGTCTCCATCTGCATTCGCATATTGCATAAGGCTACCTTTCTGCCTTCCGAGATTAAACGTTGTCTCCATCTGCATTCACATATTTCATAAGGCTACCTTTCTGCCTTCCGAGACTAAACGGTGTCTCCATCTGCATTCACATATTGCATAAGGCTACCTTTCTGCCTTCTGAGACTAAATGCTGTCTCCATCTGCATTCGCATATTGCATAAGGCTACCTTGCTGCCTTCCGAGGTTAAACGCTACCTCCATATGCATTCGCATATTGCATAAGGCTACCTTTTTGCCTTCCGAGACTAAACGCTGTCTCCATCTGCACTCGCATATTGCATAAGGCTACCTTTCTGCCTTCCGAGACTAAATGCTGTCTCCATTTACTTCTCAAAAGAAACCAATGCCTCTAGCATTATTTACTATGCTTTCCTTTTGGGCTAAGCTCTGCCCCTTTAATTCACAAGACTAAGCTTTGTCTTGTCAACATCATACTATTGCATCTTCATGGGCTGAAATATCGCCAACTTATCCAAAGGCGTCATCGTTCGGAGGCACCATCTTCATGGCCCGAGAACACCATGTCATGGCCTGAGGATCTCTTTTATCAGTTTGCATATCATTATTCAAAGGCGTCATGGTTCGGAGGCACCATCTTCATGGCCCGAGAACATCATTTCATGGCCTGTGAATCCTGTATCAAGAAATTCATGGCCCAGGACATCATGGTCTAAAGACGTCATCCTTAACCATCCAAAGACAACATTCATAGTCCAACGTGAATTTGCATCATGTTTAAATTATGAAAGATATGTTTGTATTACTCATTTGCAGGTAACCCGGCAAGCAACAGCCATCATGGAAGGCGCGGTCCCGCCCCAGTTCTCCTAACTACCCCGTTAGCCGCTTGTTCACCCAACCTTGCAGTTTGCATCCATCCTTATAAAACTTCATCGGTATACTTCGCCGATGGCTCCTGAACTACATATGGCCTGATTCCTATAAAACCAGGGATATGTAGGCAGCTCAAAAACCAGGGTGCGGCCTAAACCTCTTCAAACCGCTTCGCTCGGTCAAAATTGGCCATCATATTTTTACCTGACAACTCTTCCACCCTTCCCGGGTAAAGAGGGGCGGCTGTTGATACCCAATTTTTCTCTTCAAATTATTTTTAAATTTGCATATATACCTTCAAAATCAAGTTCCATAACAATTGGTAGTTTTCCATAATTTTCTCATATGTTTATACATTTATTTCTAATTTATCTAGTATTTTTTTTATCTCTTATAATTAATTGTAAATTGCATTACAAATGATTTCAAAGACATCTTTTGACTTAATACATTATTTCTGGCTTTGTTAAGATAAAATTATCTCACCATCGGTCAAATTAGCACCTTTTGGCTATAATTGCAATAATTTTGCAATTATAGCCTAACCATATATTTTATGCTATTTCTATCCAATAATTGGTCATTTATATTTTTAAATACTGAATAACCATTTTTATTTTATTTCTTAATCACCAATTTCATTCTTCTGATTATTAGTTATTTTAACTAATTTTAATTGAGAATTTAACATTTTTATTGAGTATTTAATAGCTAGCCACATTTTATTTAAATTCTAGTCCCCATTTAAACCCAAACCCACCCAATTAAACTAGCCCAAACACCCCAGCCCAGACCATATCCTACCCGTCCCAACCCCAAACCAATCTGAACCGTTGATCAAATTAGATAAACGGCCCAGATTTCTATTACCTTAATTAAACCCTAACGACCTACCCCTTCCCCTCTCATTCTCACCGGTCCCTCATCTCTCTAACTCTCTCTCTCTATAGTCTGTTCTATAGACTTCCAGTCTCTTCTTCTCCGATGAAGATCGCTCGTCTTCTCCGGCTACCTCTCTTGCCGGAAACCATGGGTCCTCACTCCTCTTAGCTTCATGGCTCCCTCCTACACCGGGTATCACTTTCCAGAGGTCCTTAGGAGATCCTGAAGCGGTTCACCTCACCCTATGACTATTCATGCCTTCTTAGGCCACCCTTAGCCTGTCCACGTAAGATCTTCCCATCTCCGGCCAAAACCTATGGTTTTTGAGCCGATTTTATCTATTTTTGGGTTATCTCACTAAAACCCTAACTGTTGGCTCTTGATTTCTTAGATTAATGACAGTTCTGGATGTATTTTGAGTTATTTTTGCTATTTTCCTTAAAGATTCCGAGTTTTCTTTAAAAATGACTCTTAATCTTCAAGCTAGGGTTTCTTAAGATCTTTCTGAAAAAAAGAATGATTTTCTTTCTGATTTTAAGTATTATTCTATAATTTCTACTATGTTTTCACGATTTATCTGTGTTTTTCCTTCATCTGACTTACTATGTTGGAAATGCTAAGTGGCTTTGCCTCAATCTTAGGATTCTGAGTCCGTTTTGATGATTTTGTTCATTTAATCTGTATGTGTACATGTTTCCCACGAATGTTCTGAGCATTTCTGTGACTTTTCCATATTTTGTTCATTAGGGTTTCTGATCTTTGTGTCCTCTACTCGTATCATGTTTACTCCGTTATTTCCTTTAATCATTTTACTATGTTCTAACTTAAATCCCTGATTTATGTGATTCTCTTACCCTACTTTGCCTATTCTTGCTTATGCTATGTTTGCTCCATTCAGTTGCAATACTTTCCTTTGGTTAATATTGCCTTCTAGCGTAATACCTGATTCCATGTGATTGGTATCCTCTATTCTCGACTGATTTCAATCTTTAAAATATTCTCTTGCCTTATTTTTGGTTAATTATGCTGTCAACTGATTCTCAATATTTGTTTCCTTAATTAGGACTCTATGAACCTAGCCTAATTACCAGCTCTATACTTACACTATTTTGAAGTATTTCCTTATTTATGTTCCAATCATATGTTGATTTGCTTCCTTATTGGTTACCTGTTCTTACCGTTTGAAAGTTAACCCCTTAATTAGAGGAAGTACTTAAACCGATTGATTCTGATTCCTTTAATTGCTGTCTGACTTTGATCTACACCTTATTTACTACTATTTTAAAAGCTATATATACCCGGACCTCTTATTTTTTAAAACACGAACTGATATGTTCAATTCTCTCTCTCTCACAATTAAAAAGCTCTCTGCTCTCTCTCTCTCTCTATTCTGTGTTAGTCACTACTATTCTAAGTTAGTCGGCTGCAGGCCAAGGCTCACTATTATGCATCTCCTACTATCTGTTTGTGTTACTGCTTTCTTCACTTCACTGGTATGTTCTAATTTAGATTTCAGTCCTCAAACCAACATGTTTTCATTACTGATGTAATTCAGTGTGTTTCTAATTTGCTTTTACTTATTATTCAACATGTATCTAGGATCTTGAACTCCATTCACATGTTAAGTTAGGCTTTACTTGTCAATGACCAGCATGTTTCTGTATACTTGACACCTGTTCCTTATGTGAATCCCCATGCCTATGATTGGTATATTAGTGATCGTGGTTGATCACGCTCAACTATGTCTTATAGAAAGACTAAACGGACGCTGCAAATATAATCCGGGGTATTACGCCCAGAGTCGATCCCACAGGGAATTTACGTATCAATCAAGCCGTCAGAATACAAAACTTTTACTTAATCAATTTTCTCAAGACTTTTGAATATCAATTGGTGATGTTTTAATATTTCTACTGACAAAATTAATAAACTAATGATTAACTAACAATATGGTGTAAACAATTATAATAAAGCTCTAAGGTTATGGTTTCCCCCATCGGTGAACTTCCTTCTTGGATACTTCTTATAGTTTGATTAGTTGTCTCTATCAATCATGAACACTCTATCTACCATAAATCTCTCTCAAGTAATTATGATAATTTACTAGACGCACTCCCTCAAGTTAAGCTAGCTAGATTGCATGACAGTTCACTTTAGATTGCACCCGAAGTATCGTTATTTCTAATCCAACTTCTAAACCCTCGGTTATGACTTTCGTCTATACTCTGGGAGTGGTGTTGTTCAAACAACTACCTAAATATGCACACTCTCTCTCAAGTAGATACATAATAACTAGGAACAGCTAATTGAGGGCCCTTCAATCAACTACAACAAGAACGTAGTTGAACAAATAGAGTTTAATCAACCAATCAAAGCTATATTAATATCACAATAAGTTCATCCCCCAACGGGTTCCACCAAAACCCTAGATTAAATAAATTAGCTACTCATGTTCATAATAATCAAGTCTAAAATAATTTGCATAATTAAACAACAAAGTAATGAATAAAAGTTGTAAATTCAATGTTTTGCTTCTCTGAGTAGTATTCCACAGGCGTCTCTTGTCTCTAATGGCATCTCCTTCAAGTTGTGTTTTTGGGTCTATTTATATGTTCAGGACAAACCCTAAACGTGTAGGAGACTTCTATTCAAACGGAAAACACTTAAAATCTTCAAAACTCGGATTTGCCCGGACCAGGGACCAGGAGTTACAGGCAAAACGCCTGGCCAGGCCTGGCGTTAGGGCCCAAACTCCTGGCTAACGCCTGGCCAGGCCTGGCGTTAGGGATCAAACGTCTGGCTAACGCTTGGCTAGGCCAGGCTTTACAGCCCAAATGCCTGGCTATAGCCCGGTTCACTCCTTTTCGAATCTTGAGCGTATTTTTGACGTTTATGCATCCATTTAACTTGGCTTCCATCTCCAATTTACCTACACATGAAATAGACTCCATTAGGAACATACGAGGTGTATTTTCATCATTAACGCACATAAAATGTAAGGCACCTAATGTGTTAAACCATGAATTCTAGCCACATATCAACACCCTACACTTAAACATTTGCTCGTCCTCGTGCAATCAAACTACACTTATGTACACAACTTATTAAGCAAATCCCTTAATACGTTATACCAAGAATTTTTAAAATAGTTTAAGCACAAAGGTGTGACATCCTCGCCTCAATAATCGACTCACATATACCATGCTTTATTCACAATCCACTCACTACTCTAACATAGAGGTCAACAACATTACCTTTCCTTCNAGATTGCATTACAGTTCACTTAGATTGCACCCGAAGTATCGTTATCTCTAATCCAACCTCTAAACCCTCGGTTATGACTTTCGTCTATACTCTGGGAGTGGTGTTGTTCAAACAATTACCTAAATATGCACTCTCTCTCAAGTAGATACATAATAAATAGGAACAGCTAATTGAGGGCCCTTCAATCAACTACAACAAGAACGTAGTTGAACAAATAGAGTTTAATCAACCAATCAAAGCTATATTAATATCACAATAAGTTCATCCCCCAACGGGTTCCACCAAAACCCTAGATTAAATAAATTAGCTACTCATGTTCATAATAATCAAGTCTAAAATAATTTGCATAATTAAACAACAAAGTAATGAATAAAAGTTGTAAATTCAATGTTTTGCTTCTCTGAGTAGTATTCCACAGGCGTCTCTTGTCTCTAATGGCATCTCCTTCAAGTTGTGTTTTTGGGTCTATTTATATGTTCAGGACAAACCCTAAACGTGTAGGAGACTTCTATTCAAACGGAAAACACTTAAAATCTTCAAAACTCGGATTTGCCCGGACCAGGGACCAGGAGTTACAGGCAAAACGCCTGGCCAGGCCTGGCGTTAGGGCCCAAACTCCTGGCTAACGCCTGGCCAGGCCTGGCGTTAGGGATCAAACGTCTGGCTAACGCTTGGCTAGGCCAGGCTTTACAGCCCAAATGCCTGGCTATAGCCCGGTTCACTCCTTTTCGAATCTTGAGCGTATTTTTGACGTTTATGCATCCATTTAACTTGGCTTCCATCTCCAATTTACCTACACATGAAATAGACTCCATTAGGAACATACGAGGTGTATTTTCATCATTAACGCACATAAAATGTAAGGCACCTAATGTGTTAAACCATGAATTCTAGCCACATATCAACACCCTACACTTAAACATTTGCTCGTCCTCGTGCAATCAAACTACACTTATGTACACAACTTATTAAGCAAATCCCTTAATACGTTATACCAAGAATTTTTAAAATAGTTTAAGCACAAAGGTGTGACATCCTCGCCTCAATAGTCGACTCACATATACCATGCTTTATTCACAGTCCACTCACTACTCTAACATAGAGGTCAACAACATTACCTTTCCTTCATGAATCATGTTCCCTCACCAATTCAAAGAGCTAGTTCCACACACAATGAAATTTAAGAACACTTAGGAACTCAAGATAGAAAGAATTCACTCACGCTCAGAAATAATATTCATATGCCACAAAAGATGCACTATAGGCTTGCACGTAGTGTACTACTCTACTAATCGAGCTCATTCAGTCTAGGATCAAGTAGGACTTTATTCGGTTCTAATGTAGGCTTCGGGACATGTAGGATAAATTTAGATATAATAGAGACTACACCTCCCCAAGCACTTTAATACAATACTTTAACTTTCAACCTCAAACTTATATTAAGCCAAACTCCACCTTCACGTCAATGTTATTATCCCATACTTCTTTAAGCACACATATATCAAGAGTCACCACTTGTCAAGGAATATTTGTTTTTTTTCTTCACACAATACAACTGTTTTTTTTCTTCTTTTTTTTCAAGTGACTCTTACTTTACAAAACAATGCACCTTTCTCCTTATTTTAATTATTCCCCTCAAAACCCAACCTACCACCCCACACTTTAATTTTTCCATATTTCATCACATTTCCAGTGCTTGCGAGAGGTGACACGGTTCAAATATATGATCGATTCAAAAAAAGGGGTATGGCTTGTCATGTGGTTGCCAAAGAAACAGGATTATAGGCTCAACGGGATTAACTACGATACATAACAATTAGGCGGGTAAAATATACATAGTTGGATCAACAAAGAAACGCCTATATCACTTCCAAGACTGAACAAAACTACTATTTCGCTTTGCTCACATACGGGGCAAGTTCTAGACATCAAATGCAATGCATAGAATACATACAAATCTCACACACACATGGCACATAACTCACTCAGGATTGGATCTATCACAACACTCCAGTCAAAGCAGTTAAGCAAATTTAAGAATCCACGATTTAAGGTATTTATCCTAGAGTCAAAAAATTGAGCCTAAGCGTCACAACCAACGTACTGACTGTTCTCAAGGCATCACAAAGTTCTGAGATATTGCTGCAATTAATCCCTCAACCATGTGGTTACTACTCTTAAAAATTAAAAACTACCTACACTCGATTCAATTAAAAACCCTTGGAAAAGAACCGCGGTCCAAAGAAAAACCAAGGGGGAATTACTGCACTACCTAAAACAAAAATCTTTTTGGTATTTTCTTTGGACTTACTTCCCTTAAGAGAACTGTCTACGAGATCCATCGTCGGGAAGAGTCCACATATTTCCAAATTTTTTTTTTCTGTTTTGTTCTACCTAAAATAAAAAGACTACAGAAAAAAGCTACAAAACTTAAAAGAAAACTAACTTACTAACATGAACAACTAAAACTACTAACACGCTAACCACAACAACTCACAACAAATATGTACAACACCCCACACTTAAATCATGCAATGTCCTCAGTGCATCACATATAGACAAAACAAGAAATAAAAGTAAGGTGCAAGAAACTCCCTGATCCAAGTAGCTTTGCCATCCTTTCCATTAGTTTTGCTTTCCATGCTTCTTCGAGCAACTGCTTGAATCACTTTATGCCTTCACTTTGAACTTATGAATTGGACCCCAAGTTTTGATTCTGCTCTATGATCGTGCTCCTGGGGTGGTGGAACAAATCTGCCTGGCCCAATAAAATAATGTAGTAATCTGCGCTTCTTCGCCTTTCGATGAGATGTGTATTCCCGACTTTCTGGCAAGAATAATTCCAGAATGTAGGCATCTTGTTCTTTATTCCTTGGCTCCTCAAGTAGTTCAGGTGACTCTATTTTCATATCATCATCCAAACACAATGTGAAAAAATGGTTGGAGTGTGTACCAACATCCTCAACACTAATGACACTAGATTCAACAAAATATGTATCATCAATGTCCTTTGTTAACTCTAGTATCTTTTCTACCACATCGACACCCTCAAAATCCAGTCTAGCCTTCTCCACTAGCACTTCCTGTACGTCATCATCCATCGGTTCTTTGTTCCTATTAACCAGATAAGGTGGCAGTGGTTTCAGTTCCAACCTGGGTGGTTCTTCAATAGATGGCCTGGGCGGCGGGATCTCTCTTTCCTCTACGTATAGTGACTCAAACTTGAGAACCTTTGGCCATACCCCTTTTTCATCAAGTGCTAACACCCAATCTTCCAGTTCTTCACCGTTAATATCATCTAGATTCTTCAAACATTCAGTCAAAGGGTCCCCCACAGTCAGGGACACATCATCTTTTTTCGGGATCACGTTCACAACATCAATAAGAGAGCAGTTGGCGAACTCACTTGGTCGCCTCATAGACTTCTGCACGTTGAACGTGATTTCTTCATCATTGAGCCTCATCTTCAGTTCACCAGTCTCACAATCGATAAGGGCTCTGCCTGTGGCCAAGAATGGCCTTCCCAAGATTATGGGAATTTCCTCATCCACTTTACAATCTAGTATCACAAAATCAGCAGGGAACACAAACTTCCCCACTTGCACCAATACATCGTCCAGAATGCCTGACGGTCTCTTTACCGTCTTGTCAGCTAGCTGCAATAACATTGAAGTTGGTCTGGCTCTACCAATTCCCAGTCTTTTATATATGGCTAGCGGCGTCAGATTAATGCTGGCCGCCAAGTCACATAGAGCTTTGGTGAAAGTTAAGTTGCCAATGGTACAAGGAATTGTAAAACTCCCTGGGTCAGATAACTTTTCAGCAATAGGACGCGTCACCACCGCACTACAAGTCTGAGTAAGGTTGACAGTAGCCAGATCTTAGAAGTTAAATTTTCTGGACATCAAGTCCTTCATCATTTTAGCATAGCCAGGAATTTCCTTCAACGCATCAATCAATGGGATATTTACCTGTATTTGCTTTAGCATGTCCCAGAACTTTTTGTACTGTTCATCCTTTTGGTATTTGGCCAGCCTCTGAGGGAATTGGGCTGGTGGTCTCTTTTTCCCAGTGATTTGGGACTTTTCTTTTTCAGCCACCACCTCAACTACCGGCTCTTGGGCTATCTCCACTTCTTTTTCAGTCTCACTCTGTGCATTGGGTTCTCCTTCATTAGGTTGCACTGTTACCTTGGCCAACTTTGTTGAATCATCAAGTTCAATCGGCATGGGTACTAGTGTCTCGGCCTGCCTGCTTTCACGAGCTCTCTCCAGTTCCAAGTCTAAGTCCCTGGCATTGCAGAGATTCACTACCATCAGCTGTGTTGAGCCCTGGTCTGTAGGATTTACTTGAGTATCTGCAGGTAAAGTCCCACGAGGACGATTGTTCACTGCCATAGATATCTGGCCCAACTGTACTTCAATATTTTTAATAGATGCATCATGTACATCTACTCTCTCACTGATTTTGGCATTTGACCTAATAACCTGCTACATCATAGCTTCTAACCTGGAATACCCATTTTCTTGCCTTTCCCCCTGTTGATGCTGAGGAGGGTAGTATGATTGTTGTTGATTCTGATGGTTATAACCTTTTGGCCTCTAATATGGTGCTGCATTACCTTGTGGTCTCATGACACCCATATTTCCACTGTTCTACTGTTGGTGAGGTGGTATATACGGTTGAACTTGCTGACCCTAGTTCTGCCCCCTTGTCTCTGGCTTCCATAATTCGACACATAATTCATGTTTTCTAGATAAGGAGGGTGATCACATTCTGCATTCCACTGATTACCAAATGGTTGACTAATACAAGATGTGCATAAGTCTCCATTGGTTGTATCCACGATGTGTACCTGTTGCTTTTGCCGTGATTCCTCCACCTTCTTAGTTAATATGCTCATCTGTGTTATCAAGGTGGCCACGTTCTCTACAATAGTATTGGATGGATCGAATTGCACTGAGTGAACTACAGGAGTAATATGTGCATTCCTGGTTTTCCATCCTGAATTCTGTGTCATTTTATCAAGTAATATCTGTCTTTCTCTCCACGTTTTGCTCAAGAATGCTCCACCAGCTGAAGCATCAACATTTGCCTTAACAGTATCAGCCAGACACATATAAAAATGCTGCCCCAACGTCTACTCTGGAATACCATGATGTGGACATATAACCAGCATTCCCTTAAATCGTTCCCATGTCTCCTGCAATGTTTCAACTGGTTTATGTCTG
>ML429635.1:0-42587 GCA_005239525.1 Nicotiana knightiana
GTGCAACCCGATCCCACCGGACCATCACATTTCATGGCAAACAATAACAGCCCACAATTCAATTACAGGGTTTCATATCATCAAGAGTACTATTTCATAACACCCAACCAATCATGTGTTCACAATAGTTTTTATCATCCATTAATTCAACCACAAAGATGCTCATAAACAAGAATGTAAATTCATTACAACCAACAATCCCTATGAAGTTAAGCCACAGTAAACCTTGTCAACAATGAGTCATATACGATATTTCTATAGCCATTTAGTTCAATTAGATCAATTCACAATTCCCCTTCATCACTTATTACATAGCCCTTATCACTTAGATACATTTACACATTTGAGTTTGTTATCATTCTTTCATACCAACATACTCAAGCATTTAACGAACCTTGCACATGTTAGAGTAATCACATAGAAGTCATGTTTCACAATTTCAATTATCACGATAATCGACTAAGACAAATCAGAGAATGCAATCTCAAACTGCAACAAAACCGGGCAATCAATTCACATATACTCAGCAAGAAACTCATACCGAATGCTTGGACACCAACAAGGTGACTCTAGCACCGTCAATCTATTCCACAATGTGACATATTTCACTTAGAATTAGGAATCTTGTACCCAATTGAACATTTTATCAAACGCTATGTGACCCCTTAGACTACTAACCGCCTTTTGAGAATAATTACCCAAACTTGTTTTCCCCTTTACTAGATTACAGGGTTTAACTCACATGCATGCAAGATTTCACTTTTTATTGTCAAGAACAAACCTATGTGTGTTTCATTCTTACACAAAATCTGAAAAATTGGAAAAATAGGGTGAAGACTTACCTCTTTGAGTGAAGAAGATGACAATAACTCGATAATTTTCGGACTTGAGGGATTTTGAAAATCAAATTGGATGATGTTGAAACCTTCTCTCTCAAGAACTCTCTTCTTCTCTCTCTATTTTTGGTCAGAAAATCGTTAAAAAGAGAAGGGGGTTTTATAAAACAGGAGGTCGGGTTTTAAGTTTAGAAAACAGGAGCCCCGACACATAGATGCAGATCGCATTCCTGCTATGCGGTCCACATTCATGTCGCATAGTTGGCCTTCAAATGAACCAAAATGGGAACCACATTGCCCAGGTATACGACCACTTATGCGGTCCGCATACCTATTATGCGATCGCATAGTGCGTCGCATAACCTTCCTCGCAACCATGGGGCAAGAATGCGACAACTATGCAGCCCCGCATTCGTAAAATGCGATCGCATTCTAGGCCGCATAGTTGTTCTCAAAATGGACAGGAAACTGTCCAGGTATGCAACCACTATGCGAGCCGCATACTTGTTATGTGATCGCATAGTACGTCACATAACGCGCAATTCCTGGAAAATTTAATCTTTCAAGTTCTGGGATACTTTTTACTCAAAATAAGACTTTCTACAGTTATAACAGCACAGGAACCTATTCGGCATTATTTTAGATATAAAAATTTTACGAGTCTTTACATAATCTATATTATTAATGTATCAATGACATAAGAGATAAAATTACATTATTTGGATTAAATAACTAATATCTACAACTAATTATATTGAATGCCTACAATAACAAAATAATAGATACATAAGTCAATAATAAATATTCGCAATTCTTTATTATATGAAATCTTCCAAATGCTAAAAGTTTGGACATTGTTAATGTATGACCTGAAATAATAATAAATGTATGTCAAAAGATGAAATCAAGTGAAACAAATTAGTAATTCTATATGTAAAATATATTCTGAAAGGAGCTGCCAACTTTAACCAATTAAAATGAATCCCAACAACTGAGAAAACGTTGGAAAAAATCATCTAACAAAACTCACAATTGCTCAATATTTCATTCATTATGTCCTAATCAATGAAGGGAACAAACAAATAAAATAGAATGGTCATTTAACAAAATTCATTAATCCGCAGAATTGTGCTACTCAGGCCAGCGGGGTATCGGAAATAACATCTCTGTCCCATCAAAATAGGGTAAGGTTAGCGTATACACTACCCTCCGGAGACCTCACTTTCTGAGATTTTACTGAGACGTTGTAGGCCAGAGTTTGATCATTTAGTTAGTCTAGAAATTACACCAGAAAGCAACCTTTTTTAATTCTCCTTTTCAATGAAACACATAGTAGCATAGACGTATAAGACAACTTAATTTTATTACTAAAGTTATAGATCAACTTAGCACAAGTTTAATCATGTAAATAACCTGATCAGAAGCAATTGGAAAAAGCTAGCAGTATAATAGCAGATAAGCATTTCTTGAAAATAACAGAGACAACTATTTGACAACACAAAGTGAGATACAAACCAACCACTAAGATACGACCAAGTTTGATACTTTATGCTGTAACAAAACTAGTTATTCTGGATAATCAAATTATCCAACATTTCTCTCAGTCAATTTCAGAGAGAATGGAGTCATACCTAGAATTTAACAAGAGTCGTAATTTCCCAGACATTATTATGTTGAGCATGATAATGGTAACTACTATTCCTAAAACTTGGTGAGTTGCATATTTTTCATGTAGCAAAACCTTTACCTACATGGACAATATTCTGATTAGTAAACTGAGAAATCATAATAAATATTTATTGTCAAGTGTGTTGTTTAGCATCATCTATCTATTCTTATGGAAATCTATTTTAAGAATACTCAATAAAGACAAATAAGGGTATTTACTTGGAAGAAATATGACAGACACAAGACATCCTTTGATCACATAATACATAAATAAAACATATACCAGCTCTTTCCATAGAGGCAAACCTATTACACAAGACAAAAACTTGAGACAAATAGATAGTCAATCTCAGATATAAAGTTCCTATACAGATAGGAAGCATCTAAGAATTAGTACTAAATTTGAGAAGCTTTGGCTTTTACGATTCGTTGTAACAGCTTGGTTTCCTATATGATCTGCACTATTTTTAAGGGCAAAAAATTTAATCAAACATCCGTTAAAGAATTTGAAAAAAGGTACCATTTTTAAAAACAAACAAGGGAGAAAAGAATTTAATTTCCTAGGGGTGGTTGCTCTCTTAGGCGGCAATTAAAAGTCTATAATGTCTAAACATCTAATACAAGGATGGTAGAGTATATTTCAATCATGTTTGCTTGACAACCTCCACAACCAAACTTTTCCAACCATATTCTGTCTCTTAAATGTGTGTTCTTTGCTAACTTGTACGTAATTAGATTAGAACAAAAATCAAATTAGCGTTGAAAGTTATGTATAAATGAGGTATTATTTATTTTGTTGATGACTTACCTTTTTAATAAAAAGAAAAATCTTTCTTAATTGTGCAACTTTCAAGTCTTCCTCTTCACTTAAGAAATATTATAAAAGAAAAATAGACCCCCATAACAAAGAGATTAAGGGTAAAAAAAATATAATTCTCATATGATAAAAAATCCAATGAGCAGATATTAGAAATTTGAGCGCTTACCTCTAAAATTGCTCACATGAGTATGTTATTGTCTCATTGAGAAAGAGCGACAAGAGTTTATTGTTGTGGAAAAAATGAGCCGCAAAATTTCGCCAAAAGATTTCTAAAGATGAGAAAGTTACAACAATATAGCATGAAGTGATTAAATATACTGTAACCGCAAACCGTTGTTATAAAAGAAGGTACTGTAGCTGCAAAAATAAACCTGCATTGTGAATTTCAATTCAATTAGAGATCCTGACATAACTACATGCTTTTGGGTGATATAATATTCAAGTTATTTACCAGGTCATAGTGACTATGGATGTTCCAAGAGAATTAGTAAAGATGTTCTAATTTGAAACAAGTGGAATGAAATATCCACCAGGCTCTACTGAGCAAACTCATGAAAAAACTTTAACATATGAACAGAAGTTTCAATTTCCTGATTTCAGTAAACTAATACTTGTTCATACTAGACCTTGTGACTAATGCTTTCAAAGCTCTGTTGTTTAGTAAATCTATAATCAGGTTGCCTTGAAAATCAAAATTACTCTTTTCTACATTTTGGGGCCCATCAAGCCTCAACAAATAGAACTTTCAAAAACTAAATTTTCTAGAAAAATAAAATATCATATTAGCACATTGCAATTACTCTTTTCTATATAAACACATCCATATCACCGCCTCCGTCCCCCGCTGCACTAAGATTAGGTCTTAGATGATTAACCTAGAAACTTTCCCACATCTCATCAATCATGAACTCATGTAAATTGCATTCCAATTTCCTTCTCCAAGTTTCTTTGCATTCTCCATCAAATCTTATCTAATCAAATCCATGATATAAAAGCAATAGATCGAGAGAGAGAGAGAGAGAGATGAGTTGGTTTACCTTGGGATGATGGTCGGCGATGATCGGAGAAAGATGCAATTGGCAGCAACTTGGCTGAGAGGGATAAAGCCCTTTTGCTTATTTCTTCTTTAATTGAATCTATTTTGATTTACAAGGAAACTATTTGGAGGGAATGGGTGATTATTGTGAAAAAAATGGGAGGGAAAGATGAAATAATAAAAATTGCGTAAAATTGTTGAATTTTGTGGCCGATCCGCTTAATTGCCAATAAAATAGCACCTTTTCGTGCAAAATGTTAGTCTATCACTAATTTCTCAATTTTAGGAATACTATATAGGCAATAAGTTTATTGCCGCTAAAATTAGTCGGCAAAATCTATTTTTGTTGTAGTGAGTTGGATATTTATGGCAAGAACGTGGTTTCGGATTGAATTGAGCGTGATTCAAGGTAAGTGGTTTGTCTAACTTTGTGTGGGGAACTTTTCCTTAGGATTTTGGTATTGTTTGATATATGAGTGCCGTGTACGTGAGGTGATGAGTACGTACACGGGCTATTGTTGTAAAACTCCGTTTTTCACTAAATCATAAACCGTTTTCCTTGTTTGAACTACACTAGTATGCGTAATTACCTTGTTTAGGTTAGAAAAGTATGTCTACGTGTTTTGACTGTCTACTTGAAATTTTGTGCAGCATGTTTAGTGAAACTCATGTTTTTTCTTAGTTGCACTTAGCCTAAACTATAAATTTTGATGATATAACTGTTGTATCATTGGTTGAGCTGCATATTTACTCTGGTACTACGGACATATTTCGGGAGATCCCCCAGCACTGCATTTTTATTTTGGGACTATGGATGTATTCCGGGAGATCCCCCTGTATTGCATATTTACTTTGGGACTACGAACGTATTCCAGGAGATCCCTCAGTACTGCATATTTATTTTGGGAATACAGACGTATTCCGGGAGATCCCCCTGTACTGCATATTTACTTTGGGACTACGAGACAGTATCCCGGGAGATTCCCTTGTTGTTATTCCTTTGTTCTAAGCTGAGGACTTTCTTTGACTTCTATTTTACTGTAGATTCTGTAATTATTTTACTGTAGTATATATATCTCTTACTGCTTTCGTTCATTATATTTTTACCGGTAGGGCCCTGACCTGACCTCGTCACTACTCGACCGAGGTTAGGCTTTGCACTTACTAGGTACCATTGTGGTGTACTCATACCCTTTCCTGTACATATTTTTCGTGTGCAAATCCAGGTACGAGCTATCAACCTTGGGTCTAGTGTGTAGTTACTGCTTTAGGAGACTTCAAGGTACTTCTGTTTGCGTCCGCAGATCTCGAAGTCCCCTTTTACACCCTTGTATAGAAAATTTCCCCTGTTTTTCTTAAAACACTTATGTATAGAGCAGTTGAGACTTTTAGAAGCTTGTGAATGACGACATTCCGGGTTTTGGGAGTGATGATTACTGTATATGCCGAGTGGCACTATTTATGCGTATTTATTTCATCTGTTGGCTTTTATCTTTATGTTTTTCTTTCGTTTCCGCAATAATAGGCTTACCTAGTCGTAGAGACTAGGTGTCATCACGACAATTCACGATGGGAGAAATTGGGTCGTGACACCATCGACGTCAGTTCCCATATTGCCATCAATGCAAATTTGGTCGTCGACACCAAAAATAGCATCCGTAGAGACGTTCGATCAGCCAGTCAGAACGCATAAGGCGGTGAAAAAGGATGAATCAGCCTTCAAATAATATTCGAAATATTACAGGCTCAGCAAGATGCAATAGCACAACTCCAAAATCATAACCATGCACCGAGCAGGGCCGAACCAGAGCCATCGCTGGAAGTTATTCATAGGGCCGAACCGGTGCCGGGAAGATCAAACGGAAATGAATTAGGGACCGACCCTGCTATCATAAGGATGCTCGAGGAGGGGTCGATATTCCTCAAGGGCGCATATTTAAGAGCACCAAGGTGTCGATCACACGGGAAAAGCGGACTCGGTATTATGTACTGGAAGGGACCTTGTCTTTCAATGTCGAGAATGCAGAGGAGATCATACAACCCCACAACGACGCACTGGTAATATATGTTTTTATGAATAAAACTCAAGTTAAACGTGTTTTGATTGATCCAGGTAGCTAAGCCAATATTATTCGATCGAGGGTCATAAAAAAGCTCGACCTACAGGATCAAGTTGTGCCCGCAGCCCAATTACATAATGGATTCAACATGGCATGCGAAACCACCAAAGGCGAGATAACTTTTCCAGTGAACGTGGTTGGGACCATCCAAAAAACAAAGTTCTATGTGATCGAGGGGTACATGAGGTATAACGCCCTGTTCGGAAGGCCATGGATCCATAACATGGGGGCAATAACCTTGACCCTTCACCAGGTTCTGAAGTTCCCAACACCAGAGGGAGTCAAAATGGTTTGCGTGGAGCAACCCACCGCCAAGGAGATGTTTGCAGTCGACGAAGTGATACCAATATCGGCACTCTCATCAATAAAAGGATTGGATTCGAAGGGAAAATAGGAAGCCAAATAGCAACCACGGACACCGGCCTCGACCCAATCAGAGAAGTAAGGGATCGACGAGGATGATGACTATTGGATCCCTCGATCCTTCATAATTCTTGATGACTCTAACGCCACCAAGTCAATGGTCGAAGAGCTGGGACATGTCATACTGATCGAACATCTACCCGAACGAAAGGTATACCTGGGCACAGGGATAATCCCCGAGCTCAGGAAAAAACTATTCAATTCCTTTTAGCTAAAATAGATTGCTTTGCTTGGTCCCATCTCGACACGACAGGGATCCCACCGGAAATCACTACCCATAAACTAAGCCTAAACCCGAGGTCTCATCC
Organism: Nicotiana knightiana; assembly: GCA_005239525.1. Lineage (NCBI taxonomy): Eukaryota > Viridiplantae > Streptophyta > Magnoliopsida > Solanales > Solanaceae > Nicotiana > Nicotiana knightiana. The sequence goes on from ML429635.1 coordinate 7,212, forward strand.
AGAAAACAAAAAAAGAAGGCCCCAGTCCGAGGTTAAGCATGCCTTCGTCAAGGACGAGGTAACCAAACTTCTCAAAATAGGGTCCATTCAGGAAGTAAAGTATCCCGAATGGTTAGGGAACGTAGGCGGTAGTCCCTAAGAAGGAAAATAAACTTAGAATGTGCATAGATTATAAAGACTTGAATAAAGCATGATATGGATCTTTTCCTTTGCCTAATATCGATTGTATGATCGATGCCACAGTGGGCCACGAGATTCTCAATTTTCTTGATGCCTACTCCGGGCACAACCAAATACAGATGAACCCGGACGATCAGGAAAAGACCTCGTTTATCACTAAGTACAACACCTACTGTTATAATGTAATGTCGTTCGGACTAAAAAATGTTGGTGCAACTTATCAACGCCTCAAGCAGAGGACCATTTGAAGCATTTACAGGAAACTTCTGATATACTGAAGAGGTTCAACATGAAGCTCAACCCAAAAAAATGTATGTTCGGGGTCGGCTCAGGCAAGTTTCTTGTCTTCATGGTATCTAATCGGGGGATCGAGATCAATACCGGTAAAATCAAAGCTATCAAGGATATCCCAGTAGTAGATAATGTAAAGGTCATACAGAGGCCAACGGGGTGCATAGCCTCCCTAGGGCGATTCATTTCGAGATCCTCAGATAGGAGTCACCGACTCTTTTCGTTACTAAGGAAGAAGAATAATTTTGCGTAAACTCCAGAGTGCCAACAGGCCTTGGAGGAACTAAAGCAGTATTTATTGAGCTCGCCGCTGTTTCACACTCCAAAAGCAGACGAGCAACTTTACTTGTATTTAGTAGTCTCGAAAATAGCGGTAAGTGGAGTCTTGGTTCGAGAAGAACAAGGCACGCAATTCCCTATCTATTATGTTAGTCGGACCTTAGGCGAGGCCAAAACCAGATATCCACACCTAGAAAAATTGGCACTAGCTTTAATAACCGCCTCTAGGAAACTAAAATCATAACTTATGTACTTCGAAATTAGTAGGGACGATATTGAATATCGACCACGAACATCCATAAAGTCTCAAATCTTAGCAGACTTCGTGGCTGACTTCATGCCGACCATCGTGCCCGAGGTGGAAAGAGAACTGTTAATAAAGTCAGGTATATCCTCGGGAGTCTGGACCCTCTTTATGGACGGTGCTTCGAACGCAAAGGGGTCCGGGCTAAGCATTGTACTAAAACCACCCACAGGTAATGTAGTTAGACAGTCTATCAGGACTACAAAATTGACTAACAATGAGGCCGAATAAGAGGCCATGATTGCAGGTCTAGAATTAGCTAAAAGCTTGGGAGCGGAGGTCATCGAGGCCAAGTGTGATTCCCTCCTCGTGGTAAACCAAGTTAACAGGATCTTTGAAATCCGAGAAGACCGAATGCAGAGATACTTGGATAAACTACAGGTGACTCTACATCGATTTAAAGAATGAACATTGCAACATGTACCTCGAGATCAGAATAGTGAGGTTGATGCCCTTGCAAACTTAGGGTCCTCGGTTGAAGACCACAAATTCAATTGGAGGATGTCGTACAACTCACAAGATTGGTGATCGAAGAAATTTATGTCGAGATAAACTCCACAATTCTGACCTGAGATTGGAGAAACAAATAAGTGTTTAAAGAACGGGAAGCTGCCATCAAATTTAAAGGAGTCGAGAGCTCTACGCACGAAGGCAGCATGATTCACCTTGTCTGAAGATGAAACGTTTTTCAGAAGGATGATCGATGGTCCGTTAGTGATATGTTTGGGAGTGGGAGATATCGAACATCCTAAGGAAAGTCCACGAGGGCACTTGCGGAAATCATTCCGGTGCCGAATCATTGGTCAACAAAGTGATCAAAGCTGGATACTGCTGGATCAACATGGAGAAAGATACGAAGGAGTTTGTTCAAAAAATGTGACAAATTCTAAAGGCATGCGGCAATGATTCATCAACCCGGGAAACTGCTCCATTCGGTCTTATCCCCATGGTCGTTCATGAAATGGGGGATAGACATCATGGGCCCTCTTCCATCGGCCCCAGGTAAAGCTCAGTTTATTTTATTTATGACTGATTATTTCTCTAAGTGAGTTGAAGCACATGCGTTACAGAAAGTCGAAGAAAATGAGGTCATAGACTTTATTTGGACCACATCATATGTCGATTTGGGATGCCCTCCGAGATTATGTGTGATAATGGAAAGCAGTTCATTGGTAGAAAGGTGCCTAAATTTCTCGAAGATCACAATATCAAAAGGATCATATCAACGCCTTATCACCCCAGTGGGAACGGACAAGCCAAATCGACAAACAAAACCATCATTCAAAATCTTAAGAAGAGATTGACCGAATCCAAAGGGAAATACTACTCGAGGTTCTATGGGCATACTGCACAACACCGAAATCCAGTACCGAAGCAACACCATTCTCATTAGTTATGGCGTCGAAGCTCTAATCCCGGTCGAGGTCAGAGAACCTAGCATCAGGTTCCCATATGCAACAGAAGATCCAAATATCGAGGCTATGAATACGAGCCTAGAATTGTTGGATGAAAGACACGAAGCCGCCATCGTCCGATTGGCCACCCAAAATAGCGGATCGAAAGGTACTACAATCGAAGAGTCAATCTTCGACATTTTAACGTCGGGGACTTGGTGCTGGGAAAAGTCAGCCTCAACACCCGAAATCTGAATGAAGGAAAACTAGGTATGAACTGGGAAGGACCATACCAGATTCTCGAAGTCACCGGAAAAGGATCCTACAAGCTCGGAACGATGAACGGGGAACAACTACCGGGCAATTAGAACATATCACCCCTAAAATGATACTACTGCTAAGGTACGACCCCCCCATCCATTTTCATTTCCATTTTAGACTAACTCTTACGGTTAGTCAATCAGGAATGGCGATGGATTTTTGACACGAAGTCTTTAGGTATGAAAGCATGCGTTGCACTCCTTTTTACTTAGACCGGTTTTGTCCCAAATGGGTTTTTCACCGTGGTTTTTAATGAGGCAACCATGGATCGAGCTAACTTAGAACAATTCAATATTATCCGAGTCTCCTCTACAATCAACCTCGAATAAGGGGGGCATTGCCCTGGAATGTCAACTTTGTTGCGAGGAAATTACTTCACAATAACGGGGTCTCGATAGGTGAAATTTGTAAGGGCCAAACGTTCAAATGAACCGTGCCCGCATAGGTTGCTCGAGCCCTGGAACAGAACATGGACGCAATATAATGAATTTTTGCAAGAATAATTTTTCCTTTCCAATATTTCATGCCTTAGAAAGAAAATTTCACTTTACAATTCCATATTGTCGATCTATTATGGAAACGGTCTTAAGGGCCGATCATAACTAGAGTTCGGATAATCACCCCCACACTCGGGGACTGCCGTCTGAAAAGTAAATCCGAACAAGATCGAATTGTTGAAACATCAAGTTCATAAGACCTTTTAGGCAACCCTAGAGTTTTAAAGGCCACATCCACCCCCACTCGGGGACTATTACTTTGTGCAAGCTCGAAGTAAACAACAAACTAAGCCCAACGGGCAGATCCCGTACTAAGAGGCTACGACCGAATTAACATGGTTCAGAGACGTCCGAATTCCATAACAAAAAAGGCCTTCAAATTCTTTCATAACCGGTTTTAAAGGCTACCTCCCAAAAGTCATAAAAGGCTTCGATAATATCGAGCCTCAAAAACTCTAATGAATGCAAATGTTGTTCGAACTCTTAGACGATTTCTTATTATATCATGCTAAGTCATTCCAATCTTTGTAAATACGAATGATAAAAAAAAAATTGGCCGAAAAGGGTAGAAAGCCTTACATATATAACAATCTTTTTACAAAGGTCGGATCGGCCAAATACAAAATACAGAGGCTTAAGGTCTGCTTTTACTTCGAGTTCGAGAGATCATTCTCGCTCAACTAGAAAACCTAATGGTTACCTTATTTCGAGTTCGAGCAGACCCTCGCTCGATCATAAAGACTAAAGACTACATTGGTTCGGTTTCAAACAAATCGAATACGACTTCGTTATTTTATAAGACGTTTTGACTTTTGAAAAAAGGAAGAAAGGTTTTATATATACTTCAGAAATTAGTTACAAAGGCAACACGACCCGATGAAAATTCTTTATAACGGCCCAAAAATGGCCCCAAAAAAAGTGCAAAAAGAAAAAAGTAAAAATACACTAAGTCCTAAGAGGCTTGGTCTCCATCGGACACAACATCTCCATCCTCAAAGTCTTTTTCTTTGAAATCACTGAGGCCGTCAGAGTCATCTTCAGGGAAGGCCAGCTTCCGAGCCCGATTTTATTCTGCTCGGGCATTGTCAATCTCGGCCTCAATGTAGAAGTCTTGGGCTTGAGCATCCTCGAGAGCCTCTCTTCGATCTTGCCACTTAGCATGGTTGATCATGCTTCTGGCTTTGGTCTGGATGGCCTCGACGTCAATTTTGAACTGGGCCACCTTTTCATCAGCCTTTATGCCAGTCTCGGCCACCTCAGACTTGTCCCCCTCGAGCTTGTTTGCGATTGAATCCAGTTGAGACTGAAGCTCTTTGATCTTCTCGGTCTGCACTGAGTTTTTCTCTTTCTTATCTTGAAGCTGAGTCTTGGCTGGATCCAACTACGCCTGGACACTATCTTTCATCGCGTCCAAGATATCCATGTTTCCTTTGAAAACCTTGGCCTCGACCTATACATCATCCACCTGCTTGCTGAGCCGGTCGATCTGATCGAGCCTCTGTCGAATATGCAGAATTGGGTCATTAGTTGTTATCTCTAATTCAGCTTCACTATCATGGAGCATTCAGAATACATGTTCCGCCATATCGATGTGCTCATCCCAAGCTGCAACAAAATTGGCCTGGATTCTTTCACTAAGGAGCCTATAAGTATCGCTCTTCTCAGTAAGGCTCTAGATTTCACCCTTGTGCTCCTCTCGGACTCTGACGAAGGTTTTGTGGTGCAGCACCGAAGCCTACACATAAGGGAAAAGTGTTAGGAGTAATCTACAAATACAAAGAAAGTAAGGAATAAAATTTCGAAGGTTACCCCATTTAGTGTGTGTTGGGCCTCGTTGAACAAGCAGGCGGCCCCCACGACATTCATCACCGCTTGGTCCTCTTTGGTTACCAAGCCTCTCAGATAGCTGACGACCCCTACCAGGGGGAGGGGGGAGGGGGGGGGGGAGAAAACTCGAGCATCTTCAGGGACGGTCAGCACCAAATGCCGTTTGCGGTTAGGGTTGGCACTCAGAGCCGAAATTGGTCCACCAACTTCAAGCTTGATGGAGATACAGTTTCACCCAACGATGGTACCTTCCTCGGAATCGATAGGTGGCCAAACCCTGAGATCTCCTCAGAAGTAGCCGCTTCAAGCCCGTCGAAGAAACCATGAAGATCGACCCGCTGACCTTCTAGCATGTTGGCCTGTCAAATCATGAAATCTGAGATTTGCGGGGAGTCAGAAATGTTGACCATCCCGAGCTCAATCCCAGTTACCTCTTCTGTTGTTTGGGGAGCTTTGCCTCGAGATTCTCCCTCCGCCGTCTTTGCTGGGGACGGGGTGGCTTTTGACTCAAGGACCTCGGCCGAAGCTCCCTTGTCGATTGCCTCCGTTTCGAAGGACTTATGTGCCGAAACTATAGCCCGTGGACGAGCCACCAACCTAGTTTCTTCCTCTTCTTGTTCTTCCTCTTCGAACTCGTCCATTAGCCAGCGGACTGATTCCAAAGACAAGGGAATAACATTTCCCTTAGGCTTGCGAGGCTTCCTCGCCAGCCTCTTCTTTTCCGAGCCCAGGGGACTCGGGGGCCTTTTTCTTGTTTTCTCCTTAACCAGATTTGGAGTTGATGGTTGAGGGAGGATTTATTCATTGCCGGGAGGAGGCCTTATCGCGACATCCTTCCCGAGACCTGCAAAGAAAAGGAAGCAAGTTAGTTAAGAAAAGACTAAAATGATAAACAGTTAGAGAGCAGAAGTTTACCGTGGTTGCAAGCCTCCCATCGACCCTTAGAAATCTCCTTCCAAGCCCGTTCGGAGTAGGGCTTCTGAGAACGAGGCCCTCAACCCATCTTTTCAACTCCAGAACCGGGTCTGGAATCTGTCCACATCTGCAATAACAAAATAAAAATAAACAAGGGTTGAAGGAAGTAAAAATGGCAAAACGAGCATTCAAGGTAAAGACACTTACGGTTAAAGTTCCAACTCTTTGGGAACGACATATCTTCCACAGGGATTAGGTCCGATGTCCTTATTCGGGAAAACCTGCCCATCCAGCCTCGATCGAGGGTCTCGTCGATACTGGAGAATGGGGCTCTGCTGGTCCGGCGGGAGAGCTTAATCAGTCCTCGATAGATCCGGGGACTTTAGAGGCACATGAGATGATCGAGGGTAAAAGAGAATCCCTTGATCTTGATCGTGAAGAATCGGAGAAGGACAACGATTCTCCAGAACGACGGATGGATCTGGCCCAGGGTAGCGTTGTACTTTTTGCAGAAGGCTACTATTACAGGATCCAAGGGGTTGAATGTAAAAGGGTAAGTGTAAATACTTAGATACCTCTCTACATATTTGGTGATCGATTCCTCAGGAGAGGGAACGACCACGTCTTTATTCACCCAGTTGTACTCCTCTTTAACCTTATCGAGGAGGCCCTCAGTAATGTTGCACATATACCTCGACATTGTCTCGCACCGGCCTTGCACCGAGGGGGTCTTCTCTATCTTGAAGTTGGCACTCCACCGAAACGAATTCCTCAGGGTGGGGCCCCGCCGCAGCCGCATCACCGACAGGGCGCGATGAAGAAAAAGCCTCTTTTTGTGGCACGACTTTGGAAGTCTTAGCCATTTATGAAAATTAGATTAGAAAGCAAAGAAATTGATTAAGGTTCAAGAAATTTGAATATGAGAGTTAAGAAGTAAGGATTCTTTGAAAGCAAGAGCAGGGAAGGTGGTGGTTGTAAAAGTTTGAATAAAAGAAGGTTGAGAGTTTTATAGGTAGAAGGTGACGGTTCTGAATTGGGTAGTGGGCGACCAACGGCTGACATACTTTTAATGCCTCGGTAACCGCACCGATGGGATGTTTTGTTGCTTGCGTCACGACCGAGCTAACCACTAACGTCATCACTCAGAAAGATGGAGCTCAGGAATTCATGTCGTTTCTCATCATCTTATTTCTGAGAAATGAGGAGAGTATCTGTATCCGGTCAGAACGGGCCTACCCTTCTTGTGACTAATCGGGGTTGGATCATGATAGACCACGATTCGGTCCCGTATTGTATCGAGCCTCAATATGAAGTTAGGTTGCTGAACCCTTAATTCGAGGACCGGTCAAGGACGTCGATCAATCAAGATCGAAACCGAGCGGAACGGAGATCGAGTGGAATCGAAGGGGGTTTACCTGGTCAAGTAACGGTAAATCAAAATATCCGAGATCGAGTGTGAATCTCGACGGGAATCTCGACACGTATCAAGTCGAGGCCGGATAATCAACCAATCATGAGATTCTTACTGTATTTAGAATTGTACCATAAGTAGAACTCATTTATTATATAAAGGGGGTTCTAATCATTTTATAAGGAGCATATTAAAACTATTCAAAGCGATATTCTACGCTTTTCTCTTAAGCTTTCAATACTTTGTTGCTCTGTTCATATTTTCAATAGTATACTCACTTGGTTCGAGGTTAACCTAGCTCGAGGGCTAGAACTGCACATCACATTGGTTTGCTTTGTTTTTATTTACAATCAATTTTTAATATCAATTTAAATATTTTCTCAATTTGCGCCAAGTGAAAAATCATGTATCCTTAAAACCACTTATAAATTTAATTGTTATCCATTTTTAAGGGTAGCAAAGTTATGATTCGAGTCATGAAATTAGCCATTAACACTTATATAAGGAAATGGTACCTATATCACACTCTTTTGGTTATGGCCTTCCCCCACACGCCTTTTTTACTACTCCATTTGTTAATCTAGAGGCTTTATTCAAGAGTATTATTTTAAAATGATATCAATTATCAAAGGGGTTATTTGGTATAGAGCAGGGATATTCAGTATGGAATAGCTAATATCAAGATTTGATATAAAATTTATTTGGGTATTAGCTAATACCCACAACCTTATAAGTTATAAATACCACTTCTCAAACTAATTAACAATGTCTAAAAAGTAACAAAAAGTCTAGCCAAACAAAAAACAAATAAATTAAAAAAAAAAAAAAACAAGAAACATTTTAGAGACCAAGAGCAAAAGGAAAACCAGTGGAGTTCAACCAACTATTTCCAGCAATGAAATTGTTAGGAGTATAATCTTGAGCCTCAGTTGCACTAGTAATAACTTTAAAACCTTTCCATTTCACTCTCTCTGATATCCCAGCTCCTGCACCTGTATTCTCATACTCCCCATAAAACAACGTATCAAGTGCAAAATCCCCATTCCACTCGTGCCACCCTGTCGGACTAATCACATCCGCGATCGAACATTGCATGATCACAGTCCTGGAATATTCCTTCCACGGCCGTCCTAAATACGTAGGGAAATTTTTCTGAACTGATTTCAAGTCCGAAGTCGCGCCAATTCTAGATCTATGAATCACTATCCCGGTGTTTTGGTTGGGATCCTTTCGCCCTTGGGCCGTGACCATGTTCTTCTGGCCCGGCCCTGGACGTCTAGCGTGGATGTCGCAGTCCTGGAATACGGCTGCAGCATTACCAAAGATGAAATCGACTGTGCCTGAAATGAAACATTGGACGAAGAATTGACGATTGGAGTGGACGTAGAGAGTGTCTTGGTAGCCTAACATGTCACATTTGTAGAAGGCGGATAAATCGGCACCCACACGAAGTGCAACTGCTTGGTGCTTCTCGTGCCCTGCTGTGTTTTCGAATGTTATGTCTCTGGCTAAGAATCCTTCTCCCACTGCGGCTGCAAAGTTAGAACAACAAATTAATATTATAATACGTAGTGATATGAATGTGAGACAACCTGTTTTACCAAAAATACGATAATATACTTATATGAGGTTTGTTAAGCTAAGATAACCGGTCAATCCTAGTTAAGCTTAATAACCATTAGATCTATAAAAGTAACAATCATTGAACGTGGTAAAGACGATGTGATGTTGAATGCCAAACCAGGATGCTTATAATGATGGATGATGAATATACGATGAAATGTACCCAATAAATGCATGCAATGACATTAAATGTAATAACGACTGATTACACGTCTGAATACTGAACGGTGAATACCACCAGTCTTGTTGTCAGCAAAGTAAATGATAGCTTTCGTGAGTGAGATACTGAGTTCTTGGATTTTGTATATAAAAAGGCGTTTCTTAACCTGGGAATCAGTAGTAGATGAGACAAGGAATATGAATGTATATTTTTTTAATTTAGTCAATAATACCGGAGTTTCTTATGCATGAAGTGTGAGAAAGTAAAGGAAAACTTTGAAATTCGTGATTTAATATAATCATTTGCGGAGTCAAAATTTTTGTTAAGGGATATTAAAATATATAAAAGTAAACATACCAGAAAATTAAGAGGAGTCAATATATAGTATATATATATACATTTAATTTATTTTTTACCTACCTATACAGTGTATTTTTCCTGTCACCCCTTCGTATAAGGTGGCTCAGCCACTGAGTATAAGCTATGGATATTTGTGTAGTTATAAATAATTTATCTAGAGTGAAAAATTTAAATGAAATTATTACTCCAGCTGGATGCCATCAATAGGTGATGGTGATCAAGAGTACCGTATTGGCCAAATGGATAACAGCAATTGGTCCTACTAGACAAGGAAAACAACAATAAAGCTCCTACACAGTACACCTTTGCCGCATGCGACACAGCGTCATCTCACTATGTTCTTAGGTTGTTTGGTTCAAAATCAAGTTATTCCAGAAATTAGGATTATAATTTTGAGACTATAACTAAAATTATAATCAAAATAAATAATTTCACTTTTTATATGAGATAGGTAATTCGATAATTTTGATATAAATCTTATTCTATACTCCATTTAGTTAATATTCACAATCAAACACTAAACATATTTAATCTCAAAATTTATATTGGGATAACACCTAATCCCTGTCACCAAACCAAACCCCACAATAGTAGTTCCTAGCTACTCTTTTAGAAGTAATTGAAGTTTTATTGCAGTAAGCAGCAATAGAAGAATTAACCCAAAGCAGCAATATATATATATATATATATATATATATTGTGTAATCAATATATAATTTATATATATGACTAGAAAAAATAAATAATGTATACGGCCGGCTATTATTGTGTAAAGATCCCCAAGCAATACTAGGCGCCAGATGTAGCCATCCCAATGATATTTACTTGTAACAATTATCTTTATATCAGGAGGAAATTTGAATTTTGAAGTATTAAATTAAAACCTCACCCTTTTTACCTGCTAAAAGCGACTTAATAACAAACAAAGTACTAGAAAAAGATTCGTTTTTCTTGAGCCGTCTGTCAGAACAACTTCTCTATCTTTTCAGGAATAAGGTATGCATACACTTCGACCCTTCCCAAATTCCACGAATAAAAAGTTTGTTCTTGTTGTTATTATTATTTTTTTTTAATTTAATCCAACCATGCAGGTTTTTACCTCAGGTTTTTACTATATATATATATATATATATATATATATATATATATATAGTAGAAAACTAGTATAAGGAGGAGGACATGAATCTTACCGCAAAGAGCAAGTTGTTGTTGTTACTAAAAAAAAAGGAAGCAGAGTAATGCATGAACAAAAAGTAAAAAAGAAAAGGTAATTATAAATTTAACTTACCAACAGTGGCGGAATGAAAAGTAGTGCTACCATCTTTGACATTCCTGCTTCCAGTAATAATAGTATTCTCTCTACCATCACCCATAAACATTATGTTCTTCTTCTTCTTTGGCACCTCTACATTTTCTTTGTAGACACCTTCCTTTATTCTTATCACATATCTCTTGCTGCTCTTTTCAGGTGCGTTACCTACTGCTTCACCCACCGTCGTGTAGTCTCCGCTTCCATCTGCCGCCACCACCACATCCGCCGTCACTGACGCTGATTGCAGCAGTCTTCTATCTCCGGCAGACAACCACTCCGGCCATCTTCCACTGCTCTCCTCATTGAGTTTCCTGTTCGCTTTACCTGTATTAAGAGTTGAGACATATATAAAAATGTGATTTTATTTTTTTAAATAGTACTCTTAGATAAATAGCGTGTTAAGAATATAATTATGTACTTCCTCTTACTTGTAGGTTTGTATTTTGTAAGCCCTTTTAGAAACTTATTATTTTTTTTGGCTTTTTTTGTAGTCCCGATATTTGATTTTTCGGATATCAGGAACGAATTAACTTTTTCTTTCCAAAGTTCCCCTTGAAATAAAAAGTCTAGGAGTAATTTGTTTATATTTTCAATAAGTAAATTATGGTTAATATGGTCGATTTCATTGTTAATTAATGCTAAAAGATTAATAACTCAATATGTGTGAAAGAGCCAAAAAGAATCATCTAATTAAAAAGATAAATTGATCAAACTATTCTTATTTATTCTTTAATTTCAACTTATCACTCAACTCTTCTTCTCACCACATTAATCTCTCTATATTTACTAGATTAAGGGTAAAGATGGGAAAAAATAAATTAATTCTATCTTAATTTTCTAAAATGACTACTTCTTACCAAATATTTTTAGTAACAATGACAACTTAAAAAACTGGAGGGAGTACTTCATCCATTTCACTTTACACGTCTCAATTTGACATTTCATATGTCTTAGTATGAAGTTTAAAAAATGTAAAGAGAACTTTAATTTTAAATTTTGTAATCTTAAACTAGAGGTAGGTATATTATACTAAAAAATACTTACTGAATCTTATGTCATTCATACAACGCACTGTCACCAAGATTTAAATTTAATGAATTCAACTTTTATAATTTTTAGCACTAAACTCATTGTACTGTTAAAATTATAGGTTCAAATCTAATACTTATTGAAATTTTAGTAAATTTTTACATATAAATCCATACTCCATATCGAAAGTTATGGGCTCATTTAAACCGGTAGCTGAAATGCTACATCCGTCCCCTCGGTACTGTCATTAGGGATAAAATGAGATTGTTGATATTAAAAACTTACTAATTAAATAAGGAAAGGCGGCATTATCTTTAAATTTAACTAAAAAGAAAAGTAAGACATATATACGGAGAGAGAAAAAAATCAATAACGTACCTGAAGCAACTAACTTCATCTCATTCTGAATATCTGTATCAGTCATGTTCTTAATCATGGCTAAAGCATTACTACACAATTTCTCAACATACAGTTGGCCTTTAAGCAAAACCTTACGAACATTTTTATCAGCTTCATCATGTGAAAACCCGTCAAGACAAGTCTCTTGATTTGTAATAGCAGCACTAATTAAAGTTTTCAAATCATCAGCATGTTGTCTCAATGACTTAGCATTAGGATATTTTTCCAAATCTTCAACGGCTGTGTGTAGCTCATCAATAGTCTCGTCTATAGTCTCGAGACAATCGTGTAACGCGATCTTTTCGCGTTCTGTTAAGCCCTTTCGTGTTTTTATTAGCTTCTCTATGGCGTAGTAGTTGCGTTGAACGGCCTTAGTTGTAATATTCAAGGACAATTCAATGACATCTTTTTGGTTTGTGACTTTTTTGGTTAAGTTTCGGATATTATTTGCAATTGTAGAGTAGCATAATTCTTCATGTAAAGTTATGCTACATGAGGATTTTACTATGGTATGAGTTGCCAATGAAATGGCCTGAATTTGGGCTTGATTTGAGCTGTTTTTTTGTGAGTTTACTCCAATGATGACTACTCCGATAACTGCAGCAATTAGTAGGATAGAGGCAATGAGGAATAAGAAGAGTTTTGGTTTTTTTACCTTTGAAAAAGAATTTGTGTGTTTGCCAGAATCTGTTATTCTGGCTAAGAATTCTTCTTTGAAAGGCATTGAGTTTGTAGGTGAAAGAATGAAGGAAAGAGTAATAGTTGTGAGGAAGAGAGTTAGGTAGGTGGTGTTTAATTTATATCAGTGACAAGAGCATATATTTGAACTTAGTTTTTTAATTTGTGACTCCCTCCGTCGCAGTTTATGTGACGTATCGAATCGAATTTTGAGAGTCACATGAGTTTTTTCTTTGATCCTAATATTTTTATATATATGCCTTTTAGATATTTTGGATTGTTAATTATTGTGACTTGCCTTTACTTTTTCTCCTTCATTCTTTAGCCGAAAGTCTATCGGAAATAGCCTTTCTGTCCTTCCAGGGTAAAGGTAAGGATGGTTATATTTTACCTTTTCAGACCCCACTTATAACAGTTTACTGAATTTATTATTGTTGTTGTTATTGTTATTGTTAATTATTGTGACTTATACTTACTTTTTATGCCGTTTTCAAATATATAAATTATTTTAAGAAACCTAAAAATTCTATATGTTTGAATTCAAGCAAAATTAAGATGTTTAATTCTTGAAATCTGAACTGCACCGAAAACTGGGAATAATAAAGAATAATATTTTTCAGATTTGGTTGAAATCATAGAGAGAGCCATGTGAAGTATAGTTGTTGGTTTTTGTCTCTTTGTCATTCATTTTCTTTCTCTTTTTTATACAATGTGTGCGTCATAATACTCGTGTCTGTCTGTATTTACTTTTAAATACACATTTATTATTCCGTTCAAGATTCTTACTGAGTACTCAATATCAAAAATATATGCAGTAAATTGTTAAACAAGAACAATTGGGCGTTTTTAAAACTTGGTTTGGCCTTGGATTCGGTGCTCTTTAATTTGGATTGGATGCTGGAAAATGACCAGATTTGAATGGAATGTCTTGTTTATTGTATATCTGTTTTTTTGCGCAGTCTCTTCGTTTATCGTGATATTCCTGGTCCAACGTTGCTCAAACTGAGGTTGTTTAATTTGATGGTCTTTGGTTGCTTGGAATAATTTATACGTATGTCTTTAAGGTTTTGTATCCAATTGTTAAAAAAATGTGTAATAACTTTAATTATACTAGTATGATTTATCTAAATTACTTTTTCTCTTTTCCTTAAAGATCTTACTCGATTAATATTTCACTAATTGAAATTGTACGTGTAATTTTATTTTATTTTAAAGTGGAGTGCAAAATAATTTTTTCCCTAAACGTTAAATTAAAGATTTTAGAACTCACACGCTTAGAAGATGAAAGCAGCGTAAATAATGATACTTGGATAGATTTGTAGAGTGTGAGCATACTGGGAGAAATAAGATTAGAAATGAAGATATATGGGACAAGATTGTGAGTGGCCTCCATGGTGGACAAAATACGGAAAAAGAGACAGAGATCGTTAGCACATGTGTACAGGATGAGCATAGATGTCCTAATGAGAAGGTGCGAGAGGTCAGCTATGATAAGTCTAAGAAGAGATAGAGGTAGATCGAGAAAAAAAGGGAAATGTATTTAGATATGACATGATATATTTTCAGTTCATCGAGGACATGATCCTAGATAAAAGAGCATGGATGTCGAGAATTATAGTAGAATATTAATAGGAAGTCGAGCAATATCTTGCTTCTATAGGAGACTATTGTTCTAGTTTAGAGCACCTTATATACTCCCTTTTTTCTTTATCATTAGTATTGTTCTTTATTCTATTGCTATCTTATTCTTTAAATTTATTACTACTTTCGTTTCTTTTACTTTAGTTATTTTCACTATTTCACTATTAATATTTTCTTTTTGTATTTTCATCACAAATTTTTTTACTCTTATATTTTTCAAACCTATGTTGCAAATGCTTTTATTGAACCGAGAGTCTATAGGTAATAACTTCTCACACAAGGTAAGAGTAAGGTTTTTGTAACATCACTCAGAGGCGGAAATATTTTAAGTTTATTAGTTTCTATAATAATTTCAAGTTAATATACAATGATAATCGGACCAATAGACTGGATTCTAAGATAAATATTTTTACATAAAATTTTTTGTATAAATATTGGGTCCAGGCAAAGAACTAGTAACCTTTGCACTAAATTCGCCCCTAACCTCATTTTTTCCATACCCCACTTATAGAATCATATTTGGTCAGTATATTATTGTTGTTAAAGATTTTAGAACAACTTTAATTTGCTAAAACTACTAAAATAGTAAAGTGGAAAGTAAAAAAAAGAAGCAATATGGTGCACTAAGCTCCCATTATGCGTGGGGTTCGGGGAAGAGCCGTTACAATGGTTTATTATATACCGTCATTACTGCAAGAGGATGTTACCATGACTTGAACATGTAACCTGCTGATCACATGACGACAACAACTTTATCAGTTACGCTAATAATAGGGTAGTGCTCCCAGGTTTTGGCTCTTCACTTTGTGCAAAAATATTTGAATTTGAAGTTAAATTTTGAATGCTGAAACAAGGGTGAGCTCCCGCCAATCAAGACTCAAGACTCATTCCCCAATAGATTTGAACATTTGTACCCAAATTAAATGTGTGGTGTCAACAAGGTGACAGCTTTTAGAGATATTGTAACCCCACATATGGATAGGGTGGTAACATTTCAAAGAGAAAAGGAAACAAACAAAGATGTACACGTCCCCTAGTACTATATCCATTTCGATATATTCCTACAAATCTGGGACATACATTGCATTTTACTGATATTCAAAACATAGGAGATATTTGTAGTTATTTGTATTTTGCTCTGCCACTTATGGCCCGTCTGGCCGAGCATTTTTGGTCAAATGTGTTTTTTTGTTTTTATTGGTATTTCCCCCCTAAGTTAACAGTTTGTTTGGAAGATTGTTACTTATTTGTATTGTATCGTATTGTTACTTTAAATATGATGTTTGTTTTGATTATTACTTAAATTTTATTGTATTGTATCGTTAAATCTATTGTTACATAACGACAAAATGTGTCACGTTATGTAACTACCGATTTGGTGTGGTCGCATCGTTACCTTGTTTTTTCTCTCAATCTCACCCTTCATTATGGTTAAATAATTTTCTTTTATCATTTACCCTACCTTTTTATATATTGAGTGGCTTGGTGATGTGACCATAGAGCATGTCCCAAGAAAAAAAATAGACAAGCAGATGCCCTTGCAAGACGCTCATCTCCAATCCAAGCCTCTTTTGTCAATCCGGGGCATAATCTGATAAGTGAGATCTCGAGTAAGTGTTTACATAATCTTCTTCTGTCCGAAGAAATGATTCATCGAAATAATGAGTCACCATAAATAATTTTACCCTGTATTATAATTTTTCTTTATAATATTGCAAGTTTATTCTTCATATTGTTGGTGTGTGATATCATGAAATGATGGCAGACCACACCGATCTATCCAAATATTGTATTTATCAAACAATACAATACGATACGATACATTATGAAATGATACGTAACAACCATTCAAACAAGCGGTAAGGTGTTTGACCAAGATTTTAGAAGGCAAAAAATGTTTTTGAGTATAATTAGTAGAAGTAATTTTTGAGAAACTCGAAAAAGTAGTTTCTCCCTAAAAATACTTTTGAGAAAATATATTTAGAATCATTTTTTAAAAATTTGGTCAAACTAATTGCTGCTCAATAGTGTTGTTTTAAATTGATTAGCTAAATACAAACTGTTTCTCACCAATAGTACTTTTTAAAAAAAATTAGAAAAAATACTTTTCAAAATAAATTAATTTTAGAAGCTTAGCCATATATGCTATTAATCATGAATCTTTTACTAGCATCATAATTTGCCCCACCATAATAATAGGCGGGCTAGCCACTAATTGAAAAATAAATATTATTATGAAGTTCAATTTCACAAGTAAAATTAGATGGAGGTTTACATGTGAATTTTATCCATG
Source organism: Nicotiana knightiana (assembly GCA_005239525.1). Lineage (NCBI taxonomy): Eukaryota > Viridiplantae > Streptophyta > Magnoliopsida > Solanales > Solanaceae > Nicotiana > Nicotiana knightiana. The sequence continues at coordinate 24,126 of ML429635.1, forward strand.
ACAGTAACTAGTTTTCAAGTAAAAGTTGCTATTTGTAAATTTTATCCAATATCATACCCCTCTGTGATAAGTAAAAATGATATTGTATAGCCTCAGTAAAGATAATAATCGAAAAAATGTATAAATTTATATATTTTGTATATATATATATATATATTATACAAATATATATATTTTTTCGGTTATCAAATGTAAATAGTTTATGGCGCACGATAAAAGTGATAATACCCCTGTCAAATATGCTATTCTTCTTTGTGCCAACAGGGAGTAGTGTCCTGGCTTGCTACAAAAAAACTGTATTCATTTTATTTTTTTATGTCTTATCTGATCGGACACAAATTTAAAAACATAAAGATTTTTTTCAATTTTTTTTTGTGGTGATTTTAAACTAAAATAGTCTAAAATGTATCAAAATAAAATCTGTTGAATCATATGATCTTAAACTAAAAGTAATCTTAGTATATCAAGAATATAGTATGAATTTTGTGATCTTAATTAATCACAGGACGTTTATGAATAAATAGGAATGCTGGAACCTGGATTTAAACACATACTAAAAATTGAAGGTGGCATTTTTTAAGGAAAAAAAAACTAAGATGAGAATAAGGCACATAATTGAAATGAGCGAAATATCAATTTTAGTAGGGAATAATTGGTTATTAATATATAAATATAAAGTACTAGTTTTTGCTAGTATTCAACATGGGTAAGAATGTCAGTTCTGGTGTTAACAAATTTCATTATACATTAGGTGAAGAAAACTTGAACACACCTAACTAAAGAAAAAGATTAATGTAAAATAGTAGTTGTCAAGTGAGTTCAAATAAAATATTTATATTAAAAGCATGAAGGCCCTTAACGAAGTGTCGTTCGCCTTTTTTACCCTTTTAAAATAGAGTTCACACTGAATAAAATAGTCATTTCATTATTTTTCTAATACTTAAGCTCATTAACAACTATTAATCTCATTAATTATTTTCCTAATAAATAAAACTTAAAATTTTCAATTCCTTTAATTATGGAATTTCAAATAATTTCTACTAAAAGTAGGAAATTTTCGTACTAGGAAAGTTTCGTGGAATATTAAATTTCTCCTTGCACTTTCAATTAAAACTATACAAGTTTTGGTTAGGAATATTAGATTCTCTTTAGGTTTAGGAGTATCTTTTCGGTTAAGAAAATTTTGATAGATTAATTCTTTACAAAAATAATAGGTAACATCGAGCACTTTGCGCACCTTTTGGGTTTAGGAATTCTTTTTATATATATATTCTATTTGAACTCCACGCAATTTTATCTCATATAAATTCTTTTCTATTTCAAATTATATACCCGAATACTTCAATAAAAGAAGCCAAAATATTATATTTTGATCATCAAATTGAGGATCCTCATTTTCTCTTTCTTTGAGCAAAATTCTTTTGTATTAGTAGTTGAATTTTTCTTCATGTATTTGTATTAGTAGTTGAATTGAATTAATATATGGTGTATTAATAATTAAATTTTGCATTCACATGTTTAATAAATACATTTTATTTTGGTGTTCTTAATCGAATGACTTTTATACCAGCTTTTCAAAAGTCTTTTGTTAACAAATAAGTTTTGTTTCATGCATTAGATGTATAAATTTTGTACAATATTTGGATTAGCCATTTAATCTAAGTCTTTACCCCTTTTAATTTACGTTTTAATTGTAAGTATTGTATTTTTATATTGAACACAATTTAATTCGTTCTTGAAAAGTGTCAAGTTCATTTAATTCCATGTAAGAAAAGAACCATCCTTAGTTCCCTGTAAAATTATTTTAATGTGAATTTGTCTTCTAAATTAAGAATATTATTATTCAAAAATAATTATTTATGGATAAACATATATCATGGTAACATTGACGACAGATCTTGTTATCTCTCAATTATGTACTATTTCTTTAGAATAACATATAAAATACTATTATTTTATGATGAATAATAGATAAAACTAAAGCATATTCTTAGTTTGGAAATTGATGTTGAATATAATTTGGTGATATTTTAGAAAAAATAGTATTTAAAACTAAAGCATAAAAAAGTTTATTCGGAAATCACGTTCCAACTTATCATTTATGTTATTTCCTATAAAATAGAGATTAAAGATTATATACGAACTGAAATATTATTATGAACAATGTTAATACAAGTTAACACACTATGCCTACTTTGCTTGGACTTCTAAACCAACAACAATTCATGTATAAGAACTACTATACATATGTGGACTTCTTTATAGAATTTGCTAAATAAAATCAACTTTCATTATTTTTCGGATCTTACACTATTGTATAAAATTATATTTTTGAATTTACAATATTTTTAATAATATTTATATGATTTTCAGAAGGTTTTTATTCATGATTTGGGGTACACGCGCAACACACGTACTCTAAGACTAGTTTATACAAAATTTATGCAGCTTTAATCGTAATTTATACATATACACAATATTCTTCTTTGATAAAGCGGGTTCAGTTCAACACCACTTGCCACCACGTACATCCGCCATTGTATTTGTTAGGTGTACACATAACTTTTTTTTTTTTTTTGAGCAAACAGGAAGCAAATATATTAAAAACTAAGAGCAATTTGTTACACCATGGCCTAGTAGAGTGCCGCTTAGGACACATTGATGCCCTATGCTTGCTAGATTATTGCAAGCATCCATAGTTAGGTACTTAACAAAACATCGATCATTGTTTACATCATAGTTAATAAGATTAGAAAAAATATCTGGGGGTGCCACAAAAACTTGCTTCTTCCTTCCTGCGGTGTTTCCCATCTTTGCCGTGGTGTGAGCCACACTGTTACATTCTCTGAACGTGTGCTGGAGGATTATCACCTTCTCTTGGTGCATTAGTGACCTGCAAAATTTAACAATAGGACAAAGGGTAGCATATGATCCCACTCCAGAAGGTTACATTTCATGGACACTTTTCGATTTTTTAATAGAGTTAGCCAATGGCCCTTTGACGGATCATGAGGAGTAACATCCCCAAACTTGTTCCAGAGAGTTTTACTAATGTTGCAATTAAGAAAAATATGGGTGATGGTTTCTTCTTCTTTCTTATCACATATGGGACATATAGGATCAATGTTAATACTAGTGTGCGATAGATACTTTCTACAAGGCACGGTCTATTTTGGAGACAAAGTCATAGAATTTTTTTTATCTTGTTAGAGTACGATAATGACCAAATCCAATTGTACTCCAATTAATTTGTATCTACAAATTCGATTAGATTATAGCAACTTTTGCTTGTGAAGATTCCTACGTAATCAGCAAACTAGAGTTTAAATAATATATACCGTCAATCTAAAAAACAGAAAAGAAAAATATACTAATAATGAATATAATTTAAATTCTAAATACTAAAACTAATGATTCTCGTTTGTTCGGTCCCGTGTTATTATTCAGTTCTTACATTAAGATTTTTATCGAGGACAAACACGTGGTAATGTTGCATGGTTTAGCCAAATATTCGAGGAAAAAAAAAAACAAGGAGAGAAGGGAACCCATTCCACACATTTTCTCCTGGTTTAACTTTTTGATTTAATCAACCATGGAAATTCATATTTCTTCTAATTTGAACGGTAAAATAACTTCAAACGAACATTAAAGAACAGAACTACATTTAAGCAAAAAATTTAAAGTGAGCTAAAGTACAAAGTTGAAGTTACTAACATAGTTAAAATTTCACTCGGTCCTTATACAACCAAATTAAAATTTGCACTCTCTACTTATTCAACCCACTCTTCTCTATCTTTCCTTCTCATACGATTCACGTGGTTAACAGTCCAAAAGGAAGTGCCAAACTAATTATATAACAAAACAGTCCTGCAAAGATTTTTTTTTTATAAAGGAATTGATACCTCATATTTCAATGCACTTCTATTTTCTTTGCATATATAATAGGATATTTATAGTACGTAGTATTTATATATGGAGAGAAATTATGAATACATCTAGATGCGGTGCTGTCCAAAAAAAAAAAAAAAACTTAAGAATAAGAAATTAAAGCAGTAATTTTGAAGGGATTTGATCTCATGACCTTAAATAAGGGGCCAAAACTAGTGAATCACTTTGCCTTTTTTGACCATGGGTGCCATCAAATAACAATAACTCATTTTTTGCAAATTATGTTCATAATATATTTGATATCGTCGGAGGACCACGGGTTCACGTGAACCACAATTTACACTATTTATCCTCCCTTGGATAGAGGCGGATCCAAAATTTAAATTTTATGGATTCAGATTTCTAATTTTACCACTTTCAAGTTTCAACTTATTTACTAGGTCCAAAGTCTATTTGTTTATCCTTGAAAATGGATAACAATTGAATTTGTACGCGATTTTAAGGATACGTGATTAATTCAATACGAGTGATTAATGACGTTAGATAAGCAAATAAAAGACAAAGTAAATAGTCAAACCAATAGAAGACTGAGTCCGGGCTCGGTTAAAAGCTTAACAAGAAACCTGTCTTCGGTCTCGAGCTTAGCACTTATGAAGAACTTATGAACAAAAACAAGAACTTTGAATAACTTTTAGAAAAAGAGAGAATAGAAGTATATTTCCTTGATTTCCGTGTTACAAATCCTTTTATGAATAATAAGCTTCCCCTTCATATAGTAGGAGAGTTTTACCCTAGGTACAATTCTAAAAAAGGTAAAAATCGTCCTTTTCGCTAATCACTGATTTTCTGTCGATACGGGCCGAGATTCATGTTGTGATATTCGGTTGAGAACGAACATCACGACCCTTTGGTAGTCGTGTGCGGTTGTTTGGCAATGCTCTCCGAGGTCTTGGGGCTCGAACTGGACCTGGAGCACGTGGTCCCGATGGCTCCAAGGGCGGGTGTTTTGCTCGAGCCGTGATACGAGAGGTTCCTCACTCTGATTCTGATTCCTTCCATTTACGTCCTGGCTCTATTTGCCTCCCCGAGAAATCGGGGTGCTCACTAGGCTCGGTTTCACTCATATAAAGATATTTCCCTCGTTTCTCAGAGAGTAGGCTTGCCGAAACGATGGGAAACTACAGATGTTCTCCGGTTCCTTCCTTCATACATTACGACGAGAGAGCCGAAACGTCCCATCATCGTGTCGTTCTAACTTCGAACACGTGTCACCCATCGGTTGGTTTCCCCCAAATGTGAAGCGTCACATGTTTTCTTATAAAAGCCTTCATCCTTTGTTCTTTTTCTACTTTTTGACCAAGCTATTATCTTCGAGCTTTCCGACTATCATCAAACTTCATCCAAAACGTCATATCTTTATCTTTGTTCTTCAATTTTCTTAGTGATTTCCAGGTTTCTACCCATATTTTCTTCAAATCTTCATACTTTGTTCTTCATCTTCAGAAACCTTTTTCCAAAACATTGTATTCTATCTTTAAATTTTCAAATCTCTCCCACATAACAATGGCCAAAACATCAAAATTTGTTCCTCAACAAGGTGCCTCTTCATCTTCTCAACCGACCGCCGGTACTGAGGCGGTTGCCCCTCAAGTAGTTACCCACGAATGCTTCTCCCGAGGTGGCTGCTAACGAACCGGCCTCCAAGCCCCCTTGAAAGTGTTCATTCCCGGGGGCTGCTCAATTGTACACAACTTTAAGGTCGAGAAACTCTCACGCAAACAAGACAAAGGTGAAGGAGCATGAAGGTACATATGCTCTGTGACCGAAGACGTTCTTTCCATGGTCTGGAAAGATTGCAATTGGGAAGGCAAAGGCGTAGTAGTCCCTGGGCCCAATGATGTCATTACTACCCACGTGGAGGGGTACTTAAGTGTTTACACTTATCACTTTACACTGGGCCCGGTGGACCTGGTTGTTCTGGAATTTTGCAAGAGGTATAATGTATGTCTCAGGAAAATCCATCTGTCATTATGGAGGATCGTGATCTTCCTCCGCTACTTCGTGAACATGAACGAGTCTCGTCAGTTCACGATTGATTATCTACTTTGATTATACAGTCCACGAATTTTTTGAGGGGGACTGAGCAAGTTTACTCTCCGGGCCAGCAAAGCCCCTTTTTTGAGTATTGACGAAGACCAAGACAGGAGGTGGCAAGGACGCTTCATTTGGGTGAAGACCGAAGACTTGATTTCCCCCGAGTACATGTCGTTCCCTGAAAAGTGGAACACATCTCGTAAGTGAAATCTCTCTTCAAGCGTCAAAGATTTTATTTTCCTTCAATTTCTTTCTTCTCATTCATGTTTGTGGTTGTGCAGCTGTGCCCAGGTTCCGAATGCGGTTCCCTAGCTAAAGGAATGGATCGAGGGTACTTGTACTCAGATGCCGTTCTCTGAGCACACATGGGGCGGATTCTTGAAGGGCCGATGAGAGGCCCGTTCTCATGGTAAGGCCTCTTTCTTAATTGCTAATAACATGCTTCTATCTTTCATTACACCAACTTCTCTTCGCCTTTGTTATTTCATGTTTGCCTAAGACCACCGAACTTAGGCCTTCAGAAGGGGACAATGATGTGTCCATGTCCACTGATCCCTCTGTTGCGGGGCAGTCCGGGGATGCCACAGAGGAAAAGAAGAAAAGGAAGAGAAAACCTTCGGGCTCCCTGGGCTCCGAGGTGGAGAAACCAAAGAAAAGGGTGGCCAGAAATCCTAGGAGGGGCTCTAGCTCCCGGGTGCCGGATTCCGACTCTTTTCTTTGGCTTAGGGACGAGCCGGAGGATGAGCTTATTTTTGTTACCCACGGGACAACCCTTCCCGGGGAGCAGGAGGCATCCGAAGGGGAGGTGTATGAGGTCGACCCCCCTCAGACTCAAGAGATCGACGTGGACACCCGGGGTGAGACTCCCCCGGACGCCAGCTTCGCTCCAAAGGAAGCGCCTGGTATAACTAAGATTTCGGGGACGTCTCCTACACTGAGTCCATGCTCGTGGAGGCCCAAGCGAGAAAGGAGAAGTCCAATGAGGTGGTCCATGGTGCGGACGATCCCCTTCACTCCTTTTTGATGGTGTGGACTCGTCTGCTTTGTAAGACTTCTTCGGGCTGGGCGACCTCGAAGTTTCGAAGAAGGTCAAATCCACGGAAGTTGGCGGGCCGAGCTCGAGCCTAAAATTGATTAACCAGTTCCCTGCTCTGAGTGTGGAACCCAGTCGCAAGAGATCGGTTGTTCTGACCGTCTCAGAGGATGCCCGGGTTTTTTCTGCTCCTGTGGGGATAGCTAGCTACCTCAGATTCCTGGTGACCAAGGAGGATCAGGGAAAAATGAGTGAGGTGAAAGTTCCATGCTTTTTCAATGAGGCGCAGCATGAACTGAACCGGGTAAGGCACCATTAATTTCCATCAATATGTTGTTATCCGTGTTAGATGTTGCTCATATTTTTTTACCTTTTTTGCAGGCCTCCGTACTTCATCATGAGAGTTTTCTTCGGTACCGGGTTGAGGTCAATCAGCTTGAGCTCCAGATCAAGGAGCTTCCCCAGAAAAGGGACATGTAAAAGCTTCTCAGCGAGCAACAAGAAGAGGTCATTAAGAACCTCCAGGACGAGCTGGACGCAGATCAGAAAGAAAGATCGGTCTTAAGGTGGGAGAATGCTGACTTGGTGGAAAAGATAAAGGTTTTTGAACTTAGGAACAAGGATATGATCGTAGTGGCTAACGACAATACCTCACAGGTCCAGCAGAAGATCGACCAACTCTGAAAGGAGATGGACGAGATCCAAGTAATGGTCGACAAGTGGAAAACCAAGATGGACCTGCCAACCTCGGTGAATGAGGCCACCCGGGCCAGGCTGTCTTTGGTAGAAGTTCAACTTCGATGGAAAAGGAGAACGCTGATAAACGGGCTCACCAAAATGAAGATCTCCGAACACAACGGGGCTTGGCCATCTCTGAACAGGATTCCCTTGGTAAAAATCTTGAAATAACGAGGTCCAGGTTGGATATAACCTCGATCGATGTTGATGAGAGGGTGTCTCAATACAAAACTGATGTCAAAGCGGCCGAGGCCTGCCTGAAGATAGCTACTGAGTATGTGAGGCAGCTATCTTGATGAGAGAACCTCGAAGAAATCCATGCCCGAGGCATCGACCTATCTGCTAAGGCCGAGGAGGAAAAATGACTCAAGGTCGAGGAAAAGAAGCTAGTTGAACCCCAAGGAGAGGAGGGCTCCGAACGCCCCAACGGTTCTGGTGACGAGTCGGGCTCCGACGAAGATTAGGCATAAATGCCTTAGGATTTTTTTGTTTTAGTATTTAGTACATATTTTTTGTTTAGTTCGAGGCTGTTTTTGTTGGGTCTTTGTAAAGATATTCCCGAATATATAAAATTTCCTCTTTCGATAATTTCAAGTCTCTACTATTTTAGCATCTTTCCTTAATCGCAAATATTTCTAATACCTTAGCACAAACTCAAACGTAGTCATAAGTCATTTATTTTTCGGTGGTCCAAACATAACCTGACTTCAATGTGGTTTTTGCTCAAACTTTTTGAAAACTCTGAGTGAAAAATGATGCCTTTGCCGAGGGTAACTTTTTAGCGGGTTTTGAATTTTTTTTTGAAGGCCTTGCGTTTTGATTACGGGATTCGTTCGTCTCCGAACCAGTTTTTAGGGTGGTCATAGCCTTTTAGGTTTAGGCATTGCCTAATAGGTTTTGTGCCTTCGATTTTTGATAACTCGAGCCGCCCGAACTTATTTTGAACGACAGTAGCCGAGTGGGGGTGGCTCTTTGAGCTCATATAGGGGTGGACCTTGGGCTTGATAGTCCCCGGGTAGGAATAGCTCTTAGGCTTGACGCTTTAGGAAGCAAAAGTATGTAAAGACAAGGTAGAAACTTTCTTTCATTTCTGTGTGTAAAGTACAAGATTGAAAGCATGTAAAAACTTGTACTATGGATAAGGTTGCCTACGCGGGCACAGTTCACTTGACCGTTTGACCCTTACAATAAATCCTAAACACCGAGCCTAGAATGTTCAAGCACAGAGTTTCCTTCTTTCATTGCTAAGAAGCTTGACCCGAGGGTGATGGCCCCCAGTATTCGAGGTCGATCTTGAGAGAGAATGGATACTATTGATGAGATCACTGACTCCGATTTAAAATCGGTCTTCGATTCTTAGCAAGTTTTATTGTTGCCTCATTAAAAACCTTACCAAAAAACCCATTTGGGACAAAACCGGTTCAAGGAAAAAAGAGTGCAACGCGTTCTCTTAGACCTAATAGTCACATTCTTCTTTGGTTGTTGCCTACAAGTGTTAGTTCGATTCATAATATTATAAAAAGGTGAATGATGTCGTACCTTAGATGTAGTACCGCTTTAAGTGTGTCACGTTCTAGTTGTTCGGTAGTTTTGAACCATTTCCAGCTTTGAGTTTGTACGAACCTTTACCGGTAATTTTGATGACTCGATATGGACCTTCCCAATTCGGCCCCAGCTTTCCCTCGTTCGGGTTCCAGGTGTGCAGTGTTACTTTTCTTAACACCAAGTCCCCGATATTGAAGTGTCGGAGGTTGGCTCTTCGGTTGTAGTATCTTTCTATCCGCTATTTCTGGGCGGCCAACCAAACTAGGGCGACCTCGCGCCTCTCATCCAATAGTTCCAGGCTCATGCTTATGGCCTTACTGTTTGATTTTTCGGTCGCATATCGGAACCTGAGGCTCGGTTCTCCCACTTTGATCGGTAGTAGTGCTTCGGAACCGTAGACCAATGAAAATAGAGTAGCCCTTGTTTTGGATTTCGAGGTTGTACGGTATGCCCATAACACTTTGGGAAGAATTTCCTTCCATTTCCCTTTGGCATGGGTCAACCTTTTCTTCAGGTTTTGAAGTATGGTCTTGTTAGTAGACTCTGCATCGCCGTTCCCATTAGGGTGATAGGGATGGATAAAATCTTTTTGATCTTGTGGTCCTCGAAAAACTTTCTTACCTTGCTGCCGATGAATTGCCTCCGGTTATCATACACGATCTTGTTCGGTATCCCAAACTAACATATTATGCGGTCCCAAATAAAATTAATTGATTTTTTTCTCGGACTTTCTTGAACACTTGAGCTTCGACCTACTTAGAAAATAATCAGTCATAAATAATATGAATTGAGCCTTACTAGGTGTTCTCCGGTCTGATGGATCATTGGTGCATGCCTCTGATAGACGTTGCATCTTCGTATAAAGTCCCTTGGATCCTTCTCCATGTCGATCCAGTAATAGCCGGCTCTGATTATCTTACGAACCAAAGATTCTGCCCCCGAATGGTTTCCGCATGTGCCTTCGTGAACTTCCCTCAAAACATATTCGATGTCTCCTATCCCTAAGCATATGGAGAGCAGGCCGTCGAATGTTCTTCTGAATATAATACCTTCGGACAGGCTGAACTTGGCCTCCTTCGTGCTTAGAGTTCTTGATTCTTTAGGATCCGAGGGCAGTTTCCTAGTCTTCAAGTTGTTTATATATTTGTTTCTCAAATCCTAAGTTGAACTTGTTGAGTTTGTTTCGGCATGACCTTCTTCCATAACCGATTTCATGATCTGTACGACTGCCCCTGAGCTGAATTCCTCATCATCAACCGACGATCCCAAGTTAGCTAGAGTATCGGTTTCACTATTTTGAATTGGGGGTACGTGTTGTAGGGTCCATTACTTGAATCGATGCAATGTAACCTGTAATTTGTCCAAGTACCTTTGCATTCATTCCTCTTTTACTTCGAATGTCCCATTGACTTGATTTACCACAAGGAGGGAGTCACACTTAGCTTCCACTACTTTGGCCCCCAAGCTTTTAGCCAATTCTAGACCTACAATCATGGCCTCTTACTCGGCCTCATTGTTAGTCAATTTCACAGTTCTAATAGATTGCCTAACTACTTTACCCGTAGGTGGCTTCAATACAATGCCGAGTTCGGACCCCTTTGCGTTTGAGGAACCGTTTGTAAAGAGGGTCCAGATTCCCGAGGAAGTCCCTGAAGTTAGCAGCAACTCCCTTTTGACTTCAGGTATTAAGGTCGGCGTAAAGTCAGTCACGAAGACTGCCAAAACTTGTGATTTATGGCGGTTCGGGTTGATATTCAGTATCGTACCTGCTAATTTCCACAACCCATTTGGCCAACCGTCCCCAGAGCACGAGCTTATGAATTATGTTCCTTACTGTGTAAGAAGTTATGACGCATATGGGATGGCATTGAACATACGGTTTTAACTTTTTGGAGGCGCTTAGAAAAGCGAGAGCCAATTTTTCTAGATAAAGGTACCTTGTTTCGGCCTCGCCAAGAGTTCACTAATGTAATATATAGGAAATTTCATACCTTCCTCTTCTAGGAACACTTACCGCTATCTCGGATACTTCTAAGTATAGGTACAGCTGCTCGTCTGCTTTCGGGGTATGGAGAAAGGGTGGACTCGAAAGGTACCATTTGAGTTCTTCCAAAGCTTACTGTCACTCCGGGGTCCATGAAAAGTTATTCTTCTTCTTCAGTAATGAGAAGAACCGTTGGCTTTTATCCGAAGACCTCGATATGAACCGGCCCAGGGCGATTATGTGCTCGGTTAGCCTCTGAACGGCCTTGACACTGTCCACCACGGTGATATCTTCTATAGCTTTAATTTTATCAGGATTAATCTCGATCCCTCGGTTGGACACCATGAATCTAAGGAACTTCCTGAATCTGACTCTGAATGTGAATTTCTCTGGTTTCAGTTTCACATGTATTTCTTCAATATGTTGAAGATTTCCTACAAATGTTTCAAATGGTCCTATGCTCGCAGGGACTTAGATAACATGTCGTCAATGTAAACTTCCATTGATTTTCCTATTTGTTCTTCAAACATCCGATTTATTAGGCGTTGATAAGTGACACCGACATTATTTAGTCTAAACGACAATACGTTATAACAATGGGTGCCTGATTTAGTGATGAAGGAAGTTTTTTCTTGATCGCCCAGGTCCATCTGGATTTGGTAGTACCCGGAATAGGCGTCGAGAAAGCTGAGTATCTCGTGCCTGGCCATCGCATCGATCATGCGATCGATGTTAGGCAAAGGAAAAGAGTCCTTAGGACATGCCTTGTTCAAGTCTTTGTAATCTACTTACACTCTAAATTTATTTCCCTTTTTAGGCACTTAGCCAACCACTTCGGGTAGTTAGCTTCCCGAATGGAACCTATTCTAAGGAGTTTGGATATCTCATCTTTGATGAATGCATTCTTGACTTTGGATTGAGGCTTCCTCTTTTGTTTAACCCGGTGGAACTTCGGATCCAAGCTTAGCTTATGAGTGGTTACTTCTGGCGGGATCCCTGTAATGTCAAGGTGGGACCAAGCGAAACAATCTACATTAGCTATAAGGAATTTAATGAGTTTTTTCCTGATCTTGGGAGTTAACCCTGTGCCCAGGTGTACCTTTCGATTGAGCAAGTGTTCGATAAATATGACTTGCTCCAGATCCTCGACCGTTTATTTGGCGGCATCGGAATCGTCAGGGGTGATGAACGACCTAGGAACTCTGTAATCATCATCCTCGCCTTCTTCTTGCTTCTCCGGTTCGGTCGGGGCCAGTGTCGGCGATTGCTATTTAGTTTCTTCCTTCCTAATCGGCTCCAAGTTCTTTGATGTCAAGAGTGAGGACATCGGGATCACTTTATCGACCGCAACATTTCTTTTACACCCGACTTCTCTCCGTAAACCATCTTGATCCCTCCTCGTGTGGGGAACTTCAGTGTCTGGTATAATGTCGAAGGTATTGCCCTCATGTTGTGAATCCATGGCCTTCTGAATAGAGCGTTTTATCTCATATCCCCTTCAATCACATAGAACTTCATTTCCTGAATGGTCTCCGCGGTGTTTTCGGTAGGGTTATCTCCTCTTTAGTAGTTTTGCATGCCATGTTGAATCTGGTTAAAGCCCGGGTTGCTGATAACTTGGCTTTTTGCCTCGTTATCCGTGCCTTTATACATGAATTTTGGATACAATTTTACACAAAATAGCTCCGAAAGCTTAAACGTTGTGCTTGTTGCAGGATTGAACCAGAAATGAAGGCATTCAGTCTAAAATATGCTCAAAATAGGAGTGAATCCGGCACAAGGATCAAACCCAACAAGGCTACTCAAGCCAACAAGGCCACCGCGGCCGTGATAGTGGTTTTGCGGACCGCGATGCATTTACAGTGAGTTAAGAAATTTGCCATCAGCCACCACGGCCGCGGTCGTGGTGGTTTCACGGACTGCGGGTGCATTTCCAGTAGCTCAGAAAGTTGACTGTCATCCACCGCGGCTGCGGTCGAAGTTTCGCGGACCGCGGTGGAGTTCCAGTGTGACCCAAGAATTGCAAGTTCTCACCGCGGACGCGGTCGAAGTTTCGCGGACCGCGGTGGCGTTCCAGTAAGGTCCTAATGTTTTCGCGGACCGAGGTCATGTTTTCGCGGTCCGCGGTGGTCCTGCAGGGGTATTTTTGTCCGAAAATTTGGCAGACTATAAATAGTCTATTTTGTAATTTATTTCTAGATCTGGAAGATATCAGCTGTTTTTCAGAGTAGAGAGCTCGTGAATATTTTAGGATTTTTATTTCTTTAGCTTTATTCTTGCATTTTTAACATTGAAAATTTTAATTTCATTGTTAGGAATCAATTAAATGGGTTATTCTTTTTCTCTATCATTGTTCTCATACTTGATTATGAGTAGCTAGACCCATTAGCTAGGGTTGTGGCTCAACCCTAGTGTGGGTATATAATGGGATTTTGAAATTAAGGTTGGAAAATTAATGGGCGTTGGCTATTTAGGTTATTTCAAGGTTTTTATTTCTATAATTAGTGGTTGCAAATACTAATTAAACTTTTCATGACTTGGGTCTTTCTTGAGAAAGAAGACTTGAGTCTAGAAATTAGCCTAATAGGAAATTAGGGCATTATCAAGAGATTGGTAGTCCCAATCAAAGGGGTTAAACCCAGAAATGGTAAAACCCTACCTGAGCCCTAGTTAACGGGTTAAACCTCGAGAAAGTAACACCCTACCTAAGCCTATATTGCTTGATTATTGGGAACCCAATTGGACTCGATAGAGGCAAGTAGGGTATAATCACTCAAGCTACTGAGAGGTATAGAGTGAGCACCTTCGTGCTTTGGTTATAGCTATATCCCTAGCAAATTCCCCGACCTTAGAATTGAATCCCTTTGTGTATCCACCTAGGCCACAGTCACGATCCTAGTGCCTTTATCAACATTAGAAAACAACAACAAAAACAAAACAAAGTTAATCATTAATTAGCTTACAAACAATAGAATACATTTAGTATAGTTCAACACCAACCAATGTTTAGAAGTGCAATTAGAAACACCCGACCCTTCTAGATCGCTGATACAATCACTCCCATCTATAGGCTCCCTGTGGATTCGATCCCGACCATTAGGGTAAAAGCTACACGACCTTTGCCTTCATACTTATATAGTAGTGTGGGTGCAAAATCCGTCACTTTTTGGCGCCGTTGCCGGGGATCTTTAACGTTGTGACTATATTTGTGACTAGAAGCGTAGTGTGTTTTTCTTTCCTTCTATTTTTAACTTCCTTGTTTGGTGTACTTAGGTACAATGGCCGATCCACTAGGAAATGTGATTCTGGGGGAGGAGGTTTATGACAATCAAGAAGATGAAATCAATCAAATTCCTCCACAAAGAAGAGGCCGAGAGGCCAATATTCAGGATGATGTTCCAGACTCTCCCCCACCTCCATCCCCTAGAGCTAATCCTCGGGTCCTTCCAAACGAGGGGTATGCTAGTGCATTAGTCCCGCCAAGGATTCGAGTGGGGAACTTCCAAATCACAAATGTTATGCTCACTCTCCTAAAGCAAAGAGGATACTTCACCGGAGCCGCCCATCAGAATGCCTATAAGCATCTCAAAGGCTTTGTTGATACATTTTGGGGGAGTAAGCAAACTAATGTGTCTAAGGACGCATAAGGTTGCAGTTTTTCCCGTTCTCACTTAGGGGAAGAGCATTGGATTGGCTTGAGCGTCTCCCAAACCATTCTATATCCACTTGAGACGAGATGAGATTTTGGCATCCAAACAAGAGCCAAACGAGCCCCTACATGAAATATGGGAACGCTATAGAACCATGGTCAAGGAATTCCCTAACAATGACATGACCTAGGCTATGATACAACAAACATTCTACCGAGGAATCAACACGGTAAATCAATGTGTGGTCAACCAATTGGCCGGTGGTAATTTTATGAAGATGACATACCCGGAGGCATGTGAGATTCTTGATGAAATTGCCGAAATATCTTCGGCTTGGCAAAGTAGAGCAAATGTTCCTCAAAGGGAAACCGGTGTGAATAGTCTCCACAAGGAACTCCAAGAACAAGGGCAAGCAATTGCCGATCTTACAACAACCATGAACCAACTTGCTAAAGCCCAACTCCAACATTTGCAAGGGCCTAAGCAAGTAAATACTATGGAAGGAGTTCATATGCAAGGAAACCAAAGGAGACCTCGAGGAAATGTTAAGCAAAATCATGGTGATCAAGGGGATCAAGGGCCAAGTGGTCATGAACAAGATGAAAGTTACAATGACCAAAATGAAGATGTTATGTATGCAAACAACTACCAAGGGCAAGGTAATACACAAAACTGGTGGAATCAAAGGCCACGAAACTGGAACAATAACAATGATAGAAATTGGAACAATACCAATGATAGTCAATGGAACAACAATAATGACCGACAATGGGGGAACAACAATGAAGGGAATTTGAATGGAAGAAATAACAACAACAAATGGGAAGGTGAAGGTAATCGGTGGTCGGGTTTTCAAAGGCCCCCGATGTACCAACAACCAAGCAACCCTCCTCCATATCAATCTCATGGGCAAAGTTCTTCAAGCTCGGAATTGGGTCGGATAGAAAACATGTTCAAACATATGATGGAGAGGAATTCAGAATCCGATGCCCAAATATCCTCTCACACTACTTCCATCCGAAACCTTGAAGTACAAATGGGCCAGATTTCACAAGCCTTAAACACACGCCCAAAGGGTGCACTACCAAGTGATACGGTGGTGAACCCCAAGGGTGGGAAAAACAACAACACCGGTCATGCTATGGCAGTAACCACTCGGAGTGTAAAAGGTGTGGAGGCAAGTGCTTCAGGGAAAAAGAAAGTTGTTGATGATGATGAAGTTGTACCCCAAGATGAGCTACCAGCTGATGTGGAGCAAGCATTGGATGAGCCAAGTGAAGGTGAGGTAAGAATTGGAATTCATGACAATTGGGAGGATTTGGATAGAAATGTGAACCCGTCTAGGGAACACATAATTGACATGCCAGAGCCGGTGGTCCCAAAGGCACCATTNACTAAGTTCATGAAGGACTTGGTGAAAAAACAAATGATCCATGGATTATGAGACCATTAAGATGACTCACCAAGTGAGTGCTATTGTTCACTCCATTGCACCAAAACTTGAAGATCAGGGTGCTTTCACTATTCCTTGCACAATTGGGAGTGCAGACTTTGCAAAAGCCCTATGTGATCTTGGGGCAAGCATAAATTTGATGCCATATTCTGTGTTCAAGACCTTGGGGATGGGACAACCTAGGGCGACCTCTATGCGTTTGCAAATGGCGGACCGATCAATGAAGAGGCCCCTAGGTATTATTGATGATGTCTTAGTGAGAGTGGACAAGTTCATATTGCCAGCAGATTTTGTTATCCTCGACTGTGAGGTTGATTTTGAGGTTCCTATTATCTTGGGGAGGCCTTTCCTTGCCACCGGGAAGGCCTTAGTCGATGTTGAAGCTGGGGAACTTACATTCAGAGTTGGTGATGAGAAAGTGGTCTTCCACGTGTGCAAATCTATGAAGCAGCCCAACAACACCGAAGTGTGCTCTTTTATGGACCTTGTGTCCGAGGTTAGTATTGATGATGCCATTGTTATGATCCATGTTGATGATCCTGTGGAGTTGGGCTTGTTGAATCACGAGGACTCAGTGGTGGATGGTGTACTTGAGAGCTCTCACGCCCTTCAAGGAATGGGGTCTTATTCCTATGCTCCCAGAAAATTGTCATTGGACTTGGAGAACAGGAAGACCCCACCAACAAAGCCATCCATTGAAGAACCTCTGAATCTGGAGTTGAAGCCACTTCCATCCCACCTCAGGTATGAATAACTTGGTCCCTCTTGTACTTTACCACTTATTCTTTCCTCTTGCCTAACTCAATTGCAGGTTGACTCAACTTTAAAAGCGCTAAGGAGGAGGAAGAAAGCAATTGGTTGGACTTTGGCTGATATTCGGGGTATTAACCCCGCCTTTTGCATGCACAAGATTATATTGGAAGATGGAGACAAACCCTCTGTTGAACATCAAAGAAGACTCAATAAAGCTATGCAATATGTGGTGAAAAAGAAGATCATAAAATGGCTTGATGCGGGTGTGGTCTATCCAATTTCGGATAGTGCTTGGACTTCTCCGGTCCACTTCGTTTCGAAAAAGGGTGGAATGAAAGTGATAAAAAATGATAAGAATGAGATCATTCCTACAAGAAAGGTTACCGGATGGCGGGTGTGCATGGACTACCGCAAGTTTAACATGGTGACCCGAAAAGACCATTTTCCTTTACCATTCTTGGACCAGATGTTGGATAGGCTTATAGGTCGAGCCTATTATTGCTTCCTTGACGGGTATTATGGATATAATCAAATTTTGATAGCGCCGGAGGATCAAGAGAAGACCACCTTCACTTGCCCATATGGCACTTTTGCCTTTGCTCGAATGCCATTCGGGCTTTGTAATGCCCCAACTACTTTCCAAAGATGTATGATGGAAATCTTCACCGACATGGTGGAGGACTTTCTAGAAGTATTTATGGACGACTTTAGTGTCGTCGGGGATTATTTCGATGAATGCTTGAGTCATCTTGATAAAGTCCTTGCTCGATGTGAAGAAACAAATTTGGTCTTGAATTGGGAAAAATGCCACTTTATGGTGGAGGAAGGAATTGTTTTGGGCCATAAGATTTCAAAGAATGGCATTGAGGTTGATAAGGCAAAGATCGAGGTTATTTCAAAATTGCCACCACCTATTTCAGTAAGAGGAGTCCGGAGCTTTGTTGGCCACGCCGGTTTTGCGGTTTATCAAAGATTTCTCTAAGGTGGTGAATCCATTATGCAAGCTGTTAGAGAAGGATGCCAAATTCAATTTTGATGAGCAGTGTATGCAAGCTTTTGAACTCTTAAAACACAAGCTCACTACCACTCCCATCATCACGGTACCGGATTGGACTGCCCCATTTGAGCTTATGTGTGATGCAAGTGATATTGTTGTGGGTGCTGCACTTGGGCAAAGTATGAACAAAGTGTTTGATCCAAATTTCTATGCCAGCAAGACAATGAATTCTGCTCAAATAAACTACACAGTCACGGAGAAGGAGCTTCTAGCTATAGTCTTTGCCATGGAAAAATTTCGAGCTTATTTAATGGGTGCCAAAGTCAT
>ML429635.1:44195-78802 GCA_005239525.1 Nicotiana knightiana
CGGTTGATTATGTGTCAAAATGGGTGGAGGCCATAGCCTTACCAAACAATGAGGCTCGGAGTGTGATAGCCTTTCTCAAGAAGAATATCTTTACTAGGTTTGGCACTCCACGAGCCATCATCAGTGACGGGGGGTCACATTTTTGCAACAAAGCCTTTGACTCCTTGCTTTCTAAGTATGGGGTCAACCATAAAGTCACTACCCCGTACCACCCTCAGGCTAGTGGCCATGTTGAAGTGTCTAACAGGGAGATAAAAAGCATATTATCCAAAATGGTCAATCCCAATAGGACTGACTGGGCTAAGAAATTAGATGATGCTCTTTGGGATTACCGGACCGCCTACAAGACCCCAATTGGGATGTCCCTATATCGCTTGGTCTTTGGAAAAGCATGCCACCTTCCGGTGGAATTGGAGCACAAGGCTATGCGGGCCTTGAAAAAGTTGAACTTGGAATGGGATGTAGCTGCAAATCTTAGAGTTGGGCAATTGAATGAGTTGGATGAGTTTAGATTCCATGAATACTCCAGTTCGTCCTTGTCTAAGGACAAAATGAAGTACGTACATGACAAATATGCTCGAGGAAAAGAGTTCAAAGTTGGTGACTTTTGGTCTTATTGTTCAATTCTCGGTTGAGGTTATTTCCCGGGAAGCTAAAGTCTAAGTGGAGTGGCCCTTTTGAAGTGGTATTTGTTACTCCATTTGGGGCTCTTGACCTCAAGAACAAAAGTGGTGAAGTATTCAGAGTGAAAGGTCACCGGGTAAAATACTATCTTGGCAAAGTTGATGACAACCACGTGGTGGAACTTCTTCATCTCCAATGATCCCGGTAAAATGTGTCGTGCCGCGACGTTAAATCAGACGCTTCTTGGGAGGCAACCCATGTGTCTTTACTTTCATTTTCTTTGTTTTTCTTGGTAAATTAGGTTTCACTTTTACACTAACTGGGTTTTGGATGTGTAGGATGATTTTGACACAGAAATTTGGCTGAGTATAGAAACAAAAGCTCACTGGAAATTGACTTCACGGCTGCGGTCGACTTTTCACGGTCTGCGAAGTCAATATGATGCAAACACAGTGCTCTGGAAATGGACTTCGGGGCCGCGGTCGACCTTTCGCGGTCCGCGAAGCCCTTCTGCCTCATAAGCCTTATGCCATTGAATGACCGCGGACCGCAGTCGAATTTTTGCGGTCCGCGGTAGGTAAGTGGGTGGTTCCCAGCTCTTCCTATAAATAGGACTTGAGGGTTTCATTTCACACTTTTCCCACTGTAGCTAGCCTAAGCCACTTTCAACCGTGTCTCACTTTTGCATCCTCTGAAACTCATTGCTTGTATCCATACTTTCATCCCAACATCTAGTAAGTGTATTTATGCTTCATTAACTTCTTAATTTCTTTATTTTCTTTACTTTTCAATTTCTTTTTTTATTTTCTCTTTCTAGGCTTGTAAATGTTAGGGTTAGCCCAAATAGGTTCAAAATAGTCCTTTGGAATGCAATTGCACTGATTACTTATATAGGACTTCACTCAATGAACACTTTAGCGTAGAAATTGCAAATTCTGGGAACACTAGGTAAATAGCCATTTTCGCGGTACACGGTCCATTTTTCGCGGACCGTGGTGATTCATTTTGCTTAAGTTTGATTAGACTTTCGCGACCGTAGTCGAATTTTCGCGGTCCATGAAGTCAGTCCAGTGTGTCCTTCTCAAAGCATGATTAGACTTTCGCGGCCGCGGTCGACTTTTCGCGGTCCGCGAAGTCAGTCCAGTGTGTCCTTCTCAAAGCATGATTAGACTTTCGCGGCCGTGGTCGAATTTTCGCGGTCCGCAAAGTCTGTCGAGTGTGTCTTGCCTCATTCCAATATGCTTAAACTTCTGTAACTACTCAAGTGTCTGCACATCAATGTTCAGGAAACTAACCATGTTCACTTATGTGTACTTTGCAGGCAATGGTACTATCTCGTGGAGGAGGTTGCAAAAACACGGGTAGAGGAGAAACTCAAAGGGGGAGAGGCCCGGGGGCACCAAGGCAACCTTCAAAAGTTACATTGACTCAGTCATCACGATGGCCCAGTCGGGTTACAGACTCTCCTCCTTCACCATCAGGAAGTGAATATGCTCCGTCAGAGGAGGCCTCATCACAGTCATCCCCAATTGACCAGGTCTCATTTCTCCCGGCCCCAGCATGAGCAGTGTCTCCAGCCAAATCCGCCTCCAGAGAACACTCATATTCTACTTCCCCTACAGCTTCCTTATCTGGGGAGAATTCAAGTGACATCAAAGGGGATGCGCAGGTGGTTGAAGGGGTAGAGCACACTAAGAACCCGGATGTGTGGAAGGATAATTTTGTAAGTGAGAAAGCCTTCCACAGATTCAGGGAGTTGTGGAAAGCCTTCCATAGATTCAGGGAGTTGTGGACTGCACGATCTCTTATCCGGGAGCGCACCTTCTCAATGAAAGATTTATCCACATACAACCTCAATGTGAGGCAGCAATTCCGAGACAGGAAAGAATGGTTCTATTTCACTGAGCATCTTTCGGAGGTCATTGAGCATATAGTGAAGGAGTTCTACACCAATTTGCTTTTTTTGGAAAAGGACTCAAAGGCATCCAAAGTTCGTAATCTCACTGTGCCTTTTGACGGACCTTCACTAAATGACTATTTGGAGATGGATGATGTGGATGATTAATTATACCGGGAAAAATTTGCTGAAAAGGATGCTACGAGAAATTGGTTGGCTTTGAACTTGGCCGAGCCCGGGGACACCCCGGGGTGGTTAACGGCTGGAAAGACTATCACCATGAGGACCCTAAACTTCGAAGCTAAAGGATGGGAGACTTTTGTATGTAGCAGGCTAGACCCGACTCATCATGACCAGTCGATCCCTCTTAGTAGGGCTGTATTAATAGCATCTATCATGGCTAGATACCCTATCAATGTGGGGAATGTGATGTCCGAGGTCATTAGCTGAGTGGTCAACACAGGTGATACTTCTTACCCTTATCCTCATTACCTGACCATGTATTGTGAAGACCAAGAAGTGACTATGAAGCACTTTGACACCAACGTCAATCCCAAAGCACCTTTCTCCTGGTATGACTTGAAAGATGAGGATAACCCCAAAAAGAAGTCAAAGGGAAAGTCGGTTGCCTCCACTAGCCAGTCTGAAGAGCCAGTGGTGGTGGCGGAACCCTCACTGCCCCAGCCTGCCATTCCAGAGGAGGCTCCAGGCCCATCTTCCTCTACAGCTGCAGACATCCCCTCCACCAGAGCCTATCCCATGACTGCTCAACGGCTGAACATGACTCTCACTAGCCTCACCAACTGGATGCAGTCAACTACTACAAAGTTGACTGCAATTTCTATAGCCGTGGTAGCCCCAGTTACTCCTCTCCCACCACAGGTCCCGCAGTCTATTGAGGACACTCTGAAATAAATTTTGGAGAATCAGAAGAAAATCCTGGAAGCAGTGGGTGCACAGGAGAGTGCATTGGCAAAGCTGGCCAAAGAAACAAAGAAGCTGAGAAAGACCAGGGTGTCAAAGGAGGAGGTGGCAAATCTGAGAAAGGAGGTCGACAAGCTATCAGGCGTTCAGATTCCTTTAGAGATGCTACTAGCAGACCCTATAGAGCCCCAGCCATAGCAGCAGCCACTGCCTCAGTCAGTGCAAGAGGAGGAGCCGGTGAGGCCACTGAAGAAGAGGAAGGTCATGCCCCGTGCCCAGAACATCAGGCTTATACTGGCAGACCCCCACCCCAGAGCACACTCAGACTCAGAGCTAGGAGGCTCAGCCCACCAAAGCTCCATCACAGGCTATACCAGATCCAACTTCTACAGGTTTACCATCTGAGGCAGTTCCTTCCTCATCTCAGGAAGTTCCTACCCCATCTCAGACAGAGCACCAGGGACCACAGCAGGCCAAGGGCCAATAGGGAGTTTTCTTTACTCTCTCTCTTCCATATTTTGCGCACTATTTTTGCTTTATAGCATTGAGGACAATGCTTTCTTTTAGTTGGGGGAGTGACCCTACATGCATTTTATTTTGGCTACATCAGATTGTATAATTAAAAAAACTTTTTGTTTCTCTTTCTTTACGTTATTTCTATTTTTGGGTATGTATAAGATAACTATCCATTGTAAATATTCATCCCTTATGTATAGTCATCTAATTCCCCTATTGTACATATTCATTCCATCCCACGCACTTTACGTTATTTTACACAAATCTTTTCTATTTTATAGCTTCTTACTTTTCTTTCATAGCTTCTTGTTTGGTTTTCTCGTGAGCAATAAGCCTTTGGTTTTATTAACGCCATGGTTCTTTCCAAAGGTGGAACTTGTGTGAACCAGGTGGCTCTTCCCAAGGATGGACAGTGTGACAACCTTCTTAAGGGTTTGAGTCTGCTTTTTCCTTTTCTTGTTGTTTTGTTTTTCAATAACGGTGCCTCAAGCAAAGCTTCACTTGGGCCTAACACAGTTGCCTTTGATCCCATGGTCAAAGACAAACCGTTGTGTTGAGGATGGTGATAGTGATGATATTGAGACTCTTGTGTTGGCCGATAATCATCGAGTGGTTCTTCAGGACCATTTTTGTTACTCAAAGCACGACTAAGGTCGTTGTGGGCCCTCGACTCAATTTCTATAACAATCCTTTAGCTGTGAGTGGTGAGAAATTCATAATTTCAAGTCCAAGTTCCGTGCCACTAGTCTAGAACTTGCCCTGAGTGTTGTCTAGGCGAAATTTCAGGTGTAATTTGGCTTGAGAAGTGACTATAGGCTTTACTTGGCTTGAACAAGAACACTTCCATGACCTTCCAAGAGAAATATTCCCTAGTCAACCCTTTTGAGCCTTAAGCCTTTTCTTTGTACCCAAGTTACAAGCCTTTAACCATTCTTTTACCCTCTCTTGGCACCCGATCTTTCCTTGGCGCTAGGAAAAAAACATAAGTTTGGGGGGAGAGATGAGAGATGTGATGAAGTGAAAAATAAGGCACAAAATAAAGAAAGAAATAAAGATAAGAGAAAAGGAAATGAAAAAGAATGAAAAGAAAAGAATGAACAAAAAGAAGAAATAAAGGGAATTGATGAAAAATAATGCCAAAGGTTTGGATAGCATAAGAAGAAAATAAAGGAAATTGATGAAAAAGTGTCTCTCCAACCCTACAAAAGATAAAAAGACTCAAATAGTCAAGAAAATGTGAGAGCAACAAAAAAATGAAGTGCTTAAGGAAAGATAGAACTCACTCTAACCAAATACGCCCTACCCTTGACCAAAAGCCTTCATCATGATTCCACAAAAGCCCTATATGATCTCAGGTCGAGTGAAGCCTATATTAGTGGTGATGTACACAAAGGGCAAGCCTATGGTACTTTGAGCCGAACTTGGGACTCTTTCCTTGATGAGAGATGAGCGATTCACCATATTCCTCGTTCTGAGTGTCATTATTCTGAAAGGTGAGATGCTTAGGGAAAGTTACGGAATAAGAGTCTGGGATCCACACTGACCGAGGTAATAGTTAGAAGTTCACTGATGAGTTGGACCAACCCTTGAAGCTCTTGTATCACACTTGAAACTATGGTTTTGAAAAGTTCAATCATTGTCAATGATTCATTCGCATTAGGGGCTATGGTTAGTTCCAATTGATGCTAGTTGAGGTCACCAATAGTACAACAAAATTTTTGTGAAATCTCTCATAGGGGTGGGGCTTATTTTGTTTTGCTTGAGGACAAGCAAGAGCTTAAGTTTGGGGGAGTTGATAACTTGGCTTTTTGCCTCGTTTTCCGTGCCCTTATACATGAATTTTGGATACAATTTTGCACAAAATAGCCCTGAAAGCTTATACGTTGTGCTTATTGCAGGATTTAACCAGAAATAAGGCATTCAGTTTAAAATATGCTCAAAATAGGAGAGAATCCGGCACAAGGATCAAACCCAACAAGGCAACTCAAGCCAACAAGGCCACCGCGGCTGAGGTCTTGGTTTCGCGGACCGCGGTGCATTTCCAGTGAGTTCAGAAATTATGCCATCAGCCACTGTGGCCGCGGTCGTGGTTTCACGGACCGCGGTGCATTTCCAGTAGCTTAGAAAGTTGACTGTCATCCACCGCGGCCGCGGTCAAAGTTTCACGGACCGTGGTGGAGTTCCAGTGTGACCCAAGAATTGCAAGTTCTCACCACGGTCGCGGTCGAAGTTTCGCGGACCGCGGTGGCGTTCCAGTGAGGTCCTAATGTTTTCACGGACCGCGGTCGTGTTTTCGCGGTCCGCGGTGGTCCTGCAGGGGTATTTTTGTCCGAAAATTTGGCAGACTATAAATAGACTATTTTGTAATTTATTTCTAGATCTGGAAGATATCAGTTGTTTTTCAGAGTAGAGAGCTCATGAATATTTTAGGATTTTTATTTCTTTAGCTTTATTCTTGCATTTTTAACGTTAAAAACTTCAATTTCATTGTTAGGAATCAGTTAAATGGGTTATTCTTTTTCTCTATCATTGTTTTCATCCTTGATTATGAGTAGCTAGACCCATTAGCTAGGGTTGTGGTTCAACCCTAGTGTGGGTATATAATGGGGTTTTGAAATTAAGGTTGGGAAATTAATGTGTGTTGGCTATTTAGGTTATTTCAAGGTTTTTATTGCTATAATTAGTGGTTGCAAACACTAATTAACCTTTTCATGACTTGGGTCTTTCTTGAGACAGAAGACTTGAGTCTAGAAATTAGCCTAATAGGAAATTAGGGCATTATCAAGAGATTGGTAGTCCCAATCAAAGGGGTTAAACCCAGAAATGGTAAAACCCTACTTGAGCCCTAGTTAACGGGTTAAACCTCGAGAGAGTAACACCCTACCTAAGCCTATATTGCTTGATTATTGGGCACCAATTGGACTCGAGAGAGGCAACTAGGGTATAATCACTCAAACTACCGAGAGGTATAGAGTGAGCACCTTCGTGCTTTGGTTATAGCTATATCCTTAGCAAATTCCCCGACCTTAGAATTGAATCCCTTTGTGTATCCACCCAGGCCACAGTCACGACCCTAGTGCCTTTATCAACATTAGAAAACAACGACAAAAACAAAAGAACGTTAATCATTAATTAGCTTACAAACAATAGAATACATTTAGTATAGTTCAACACCAACCAATGTTTAGAAGTGCAATTAGAAACACTCGACCCTTCTAGATCGCTGATACACTCACTCCCATCTATAGGCTCCCTGTGGATTCAATCCTGACCATTCGGGTAAAAGCTACACGACCTTTGCGTTCATACTTATATAGTAGTATGGGTGCAAAAGCCGTCAGTTGCAGGCACTGTTTGGTTTTGTAGACCCAGCTGCTCTTCAACCCTCGATCTGATGATTTGGCCAAGCTACCTGCATCAATTAACACACACTTAACTCGAGATTTATTTATGAGTACAGATATTACCAGTGCATCATTTTGCGGTTGAAAGATGTCTTCAGCATCCTTATCATTGAAAGAGATGGTCCCTTCCGGTATGTAATCTCGGGTTCGTTTTTCCCTTGTAATGGACACCTTGGTGCGCTTTAGCATTGGCCCCTTAGGGGCATTGACTCCACCAATGATCATGTTAATGATGTGCTGAGGTTCCTCTTGCTCGATCTGTTTGTTGGATTCCCTATTCTTGAAGTGGTTTTTGGCTCGATCACTCAGAAATTCCCGGAGGTGTCCATTATTGAACAACCGGGCCACTTCTTCTCTTAGTTGTCGGCAGTCTTCGGTCATGTGGCCATGAATGCCATGATACTTGCACATTAGGTTGAGGTCCTTTTAGGCAGGATCAGACTACAATGGCCGAGGCCACTTGCTATCTTTGATGCGTGATGTTAGGCTATAATCTCATATTTTAGTCGCTTATTGCACTCTAATTTACTGCACTTTATTTAAGTTTGAGCATTAATCGCTAGTGTGTTGCACTAATTATGTGTTTTATGCCTTGTAGAGGATTCTGCGCTATGTAGATATTGCGGAATGAATTTGAGATATTTGGAGCTTTAAAGTCTGAGTAAAAGTCCAAGGGATTAAGTCGGGATCCCGTTCGGGGGTCGAAGACTAAGTTTGGATGTCAAAATTGAAGCAAAAGTCGGACTCTAATAAAAATGAACTGGTGCAGCGCGTGGGGCGACGCGTGACGCACCGTTCCTGTGTGAAATTTTGCCATCTGTCAGAAATAAACTCTCTGGAAATCCCCGCTAATTCCCCCGCATGGCGCGTCTCCCCATAGGACGCACCTGTGCAATTTTTATAGAGTATTTGTCCTATTTCGCGCCGGAGAAATTTTTTTCATCTGGGCCCGACCCTACTTGGTTTAAATACATCTGAAAGTGTATTGTTGGGACTTTTGAAACATCTAATACCTAAGGAGGCTAAGGAGGAGGTGGCGAAGCGAAAGCATAAGGAATTCATCATTCAATTTTCAGTCAAGATAAGAGTTTGGATCAGTTTATGTTTTTCTTTATATTTGTTCCATATCTATGGAGTAGTTCCCTTTAGGGAATGATGAATTTGGTGTATTGATATTTGTTTGTGGATATTAACTTTATTTTTTATGTATTGGATCATTTTGGGTGTTTTAATTGTTTCATCTACATTCGCATGTTCATGTAATCGAGAGAGGCATACTTGTGATGTTTTTTCATTATTTTGTTGGTTGAATTCATTGATTCTTCTTAGTAATCGAAAGAGGCTAGTTGAATTATTGTTTAAATCTAGTTATGAGGATAATCGGAAGAGGTTCTCCTAAAGACCAATCCACTACGAATTCTTGCATATCTTCACTGAGCTTAAATTGGTTCATATTGTGGTTGAGACTTAATTGAGAGAAGAGTTTCTACTAAATGTTTGAACTAATAATTGAGTGAATTTGAGAGACTCACTTGAATATTAGAAGTGAATTAACTAGAGTTAAATCTAATATAATTATCTTTCACCTATCCAATCAACCCCTGTTTTCTCCTATTGATATCTTCCCTGCTTCCTTTTGTTGCGATTGTCATTAGTCAATTAGATTTAGATTCTTAGTTAATTTTAGTCTTTAATTATATAAATCTCGATTGTTGATTCTCCTGGATAGAAATTTAGCTACAGACTACTAAAATACTGTTTAACTCCAATCCTTGTGGATACGATATTAGACTATACTATCTTTGACTAGCGAGCATACTATGGTGTGTGGTTTAAGCTCGTCAAATTTTGGCGTTGTTGCCGGGGAACAAACCCGGGTCATTTGCGTGATAGGTGGGAATACTCACCACTATAATACAGCGAAATGCCTGCTCTACATTTTCAAGAAGGGATGAATCTGAAGAGAGCAAGCACTTGCATGCCCTTTTCCCCAAAAACTATATAGAGAAAAGCTGGATAAGCAATTTGAGAGATTTCTGGATATGCTGAAACAAGTTAATGTAAATTTTCCATTCACAGAGGTTCTCTCACAAATGCCAGCTTATGAAAAATTCTTGAAGGAGATCCTTACAAATAAATGGAAGATAGAAGAGACCTCAGTGGTGAAGCTCACAGAGCATTGCAATGTTATCTTGCAAAACAAACTCCCATAAAAGTGTGGAGATCCAGTGAGTTTTACTATGCCTTGCTCTTTAGGTTCTATTAAATTTGATAAGTCGTTATGTGATTCTGGTACCTCAATTAATCTAATGCCTTTGTCTATTTACAAGACGATGGAGAATGAGATTGGAGAGATATGGTTGGTTCCAATATCTTTGAAACTAGTAGACCAAATAACTCTGATACCCGAGGGGATAGTGGAAGATGTTTTAGTGTAGGTTGATAAGTTCGTGTTTCCAGTAGACTTATAATGGTAAATATGGAGGAGAATAAGGAGGTCACTCTCATCTTAGGAAGACCATTCTTAGCAACGGGTAGAGCAATTTTTGATATATGCGAGAGAATACTCATGCTTAGAGTGGGGGATGATATTGTAACGTTTGAGATGGATGTAAAAACGGGGACGAAAAAGGAGAAGCCAGCTGCAAGTGTGGAGTGGAAAGTTAAGATCTCAAAAGAGAAGGCTACACTGAGTGAGAAACAAAAGTGTGGGGTGTACCCCAAAAAGGATGAGAAGAAGCTGTCTGCGTGGATGTGTGCACAGGTTCGGGCGCGTAGAATGGAGCCCGACTTTGACTCAGACCCGACTAGGTGTTCAGGGAAGTTTCCTTTACCTTATATTTTTTAATTGTGTGTCATGGGAACATGCCACAACTTAAAGTTTTGGGTAGGGGGTAATAGGGGGATAATTGTATGTTGTATGTATATGTGTTAGTTTTTGTTGTTTTAGTAGTTAGAGACAAATAATGTTTTTTTGAAAAAACCATAAAAATTGAAAAAAACATTATTTCTCCTGACGATAGATATCATTCGACAGGTTTCTTGATGGATTAAATTCAAAAGAAAAAGACAAAAACAAGCTTTCCTTTTGTAGTTAGTGTCAAAATTCCCCCTTGGTTTTTCTTTGTGCCGCGGTTCTTTTCCAAAGTTTTTGTTTGAACCGGATGTAGTTAGTTTTTATTTTTTAGAATAGTAGGAATAATTTTTATATTAGTTGAATTGAATACAATGTCTCTTAACTTTATTATGCCTTGAGAATAGTGAGTGCTTTAGTTATGATGCTTAGGCTCAGTTTTTGACTCTTGTATATGTGTATGATCTTAACTTTGCTTAATTGTTTTGACTAGAGTGTCTTGATAGTTCAATCTTGAGAGAGTTATGTGCCATGTGGGTGTGAGGTTTTGTGTATTCTGTGCATTGCATCCTATGTCTAAAACTTTCCCCATGTGTTTACAAAGCAAAATAGTAGTTTTGTTCAGTCTTGGAAGTGATATAGGCATTTCATTGTTGAGCCAGTTATATGCTTTTAACCACCTAATTGTTATGTATCTTAGTTAACCCCGTTGAGCCTCTAATCATGTTTCTTTGGCAACCACATTACAAGACTTACCAATTTTTTTGAACTGACCATCTATTCGAACCATTTACCTCTCGTGAGCACTTGAAATTGTTATGAACTTTGTAAAAGTTGAAGTGTGGGGTGGTTGGTCTGGATTTTGAGTGGAACTATTGAAATAAGGAAGAAAGGTGCACTTGTTTTGAAAAATTAAGAGACACTTGAATTGAGGAAAGAAAAAAGAAAAAAAAGTGACTTAAATGATTATGAAAAATATTCCATGATAGTGGTAATTTGATGTAATTGTGCTTAAAGAAGTGGGAGTTAATGTATATTGATGTGAATATGGAGTTTTGGTTTGACATAAGTGTGGGGTTTTGGACAATGAAATGTATGTACTAAAGTGCTTAGGGAGGTGTAGCCACTCTTATATCTAAATGTATCCTACCCGTCCCGCAACCTACATTACAACCAATTAAAGTCCTACTTGATCCTTGACTGAATGAGCTCAATTAGTTGAGTAGTACACTACGGGAAAGCCTATGGTTCATATTTTGTAGCATATAAATGTTATTTCTGAGAGTGAGTGAATTTTTTCTATCTTGAGTTCCTAATTGTTCTTAAACTTATTGTGTGTGGAACTACTCTCTATTGTTGTGAGGGAACTTGATTCATGAAGGAAAGGTAATGTCATTGAACTCTGTGTTAGTGTAAGTGAGCGGGTTATAGATAATGCATGGTGCTTTTGAGTTTGAGTCAAATTTTGAGGCTATGATGTCACGTTGTTGTGCTTAATCTATTTTAAATATTCTTAGGATGATGAGTTAGGAGAGTTGTTTAAGAAGATCATGTCTATATAAAGTGTAGTTTGATTGCTCGAGGACGAGCAATGGTTTAAGTGTGGGGTGTTGATGGTAGGCTATAATCTCATATTTTAGTCGCTTATTGCACTCCAATTTACTGCACTTTAATTGAGTTTGAGCTTTAATCGCTAGTGTCTTGTACTAATTGGGTGTTTTATGCCTTGTAGGAGGATTCCGAGCTACGTAGATATTACAGAATGAATTTGAGCTATTTGAAGTCTGAGTAAAATCCCAAGGGATTAAGCCAGGATCGCGTTCGGGGGTCGAAGACTAAGTTTGGATGTCAAAATCGAAGCAAAAGACGAACTTTGAGAAAAATGAACTGGCGCGGCGCATGGAGCCTATGTAAAATCTTACCGTCTGTCAGAAATCAAATCTCTGTAAATCCCCACTAATGCCTCGCATGGCGCGTCGCCCCATGTGGCACACCTGTGCAATATTTACAGATTATTCGTCCTATTTTGCGCATAAGAAGGTGTTTTCGTCAAGGCCCAGCCCTACTTGGTATAAATATATGGAAAGATGTTATTTTGGGACTTTTGACACATCTAATACCTAAGGAGTCTAAGGAGGATGTGGAAAAGCGAAAGCACAAGGAGTTCATCATCTAATCCTCACTCAAGACAAGAGTTTGGATCGTTTTAGGTTTTTCTTTATACTTGTGATGTATGGAGTAGTTCTCTTTAGTGATTGATGAATTTGGCGTATTGATATTTGTTTGTTGATATTAACTTTAGTTTTTATGTATTGAATCGTTCTGGGTGTTTTAATTGTTACATCTACATTCGCATGTTCATGTAATCGAGAGAGGCATACTTGTGATGTTTTTGCATTATTTTGTTGGCTGAATGCGTTGATTCTTCTTAGTAGTCGAAAGAGGCTAGTTGAATTATTATTTAAACCTAGTTAGGAGGATAATCAGAATAGGTTCTCCTAAAGATCAATCCACTACGAATTCTTTCATATCTTCACCGAGCTTAAATTAGTTCATATTGTGATGTTGGGACTTAATCGAGAGAGGAGTTTTTACTAAACGTTTGAACTAATAATTGAGTGAATTAGAGAGACTCACTTGAATATTAGAAGTGAATTAACTAGAGTTAAATCCCAGACAATTATCTTGCTTCTATTCAATCAACCCCTATTTTCTCCCATTGATATCTTCCCTGCTTACTTTTGTTGTAATTGTCATTAGTCAATTAGATTTAGAGTATTAGTTAATTTTAGTCTTTAATTATATAAATCTCGATTGTTGATTCTCCTGGATAAAAATTTAGCTACAGATTACTAAAATAATGTTTAACTCCAATCCCTATAGATATGATATTAGACTATACTATCTTTGACTAGCGAGCATATTCAGATGTGTGCTTTAAGCTCGTCAATGCGTCCGGTGGCAGATACAATGCCGACATCATCGATACTCAAGTTATATTCTAATAATCTCGGTGTCTCCCTAGCCCCGAGTGGCCTGTCGAAACCATTTTTACTCATGAGTCCTCGGCTATTATGGCCTCGATTGTTCTTTTTTTCATTCCTCGCAGGGTTGCGTCCGAATCCGCTATGCCTTCGATCTTCGCTATACGGTTGATACCGATCTCTGTTTTGTCTTGGTTCATGATCGATGACTCTTTTAGACCTGTCACTAGTTCTGATGGGATAAACGGACCCGGAGGAGGCCCTGAGCTGATCATCCTTGACTCTGATTTTTGATTGGTACCTGTTATGGGCGTCAGCCGAAGTTACCGCCAGGTATTCTTTCAAATTTTGTTTCAGCTACTTTGAAGCCAAGGAGCTTTTGGGGTTGATTCATTGGGTGAACGCCTGAACAACCCAATCGTCCGCAACTGGAGGCAGGTTCAAATTGTTCCATTAGAAAGCTCGACACGAATTCCCTGAGCATTTCATTTTCCCTTTATTTCACTTTGAGAAGGTCTGATTTTATGGTCTCGACCTTGATGGCCCCGACGTGAGCTTTTACGAAGGCATATACAAGCATAGAAAATGAATAAATGGAATTAGGGGTTAAGTTGTGATACCATATCATTTCTCCTTTTGATCGGGTTTCTCCGAACTTTTTCACCAAAACCGACTTGATTTCGTCATCTTCTAAGTCGTTTCCCTTGATGGTACACGTGTAGGAGGTAACGTGTTCATTTGGATCCGTGGTTCCGTTGTACTTTGGAATTTCAGGCATATGGTACTTCTTTGGGGATTGGTTTTGGTGTCTCGCTCGGAGGCAAAGGCTTTTGGACAAATTTCTTAGAATCCAGGCCTTTCAATATTGGGGGTGCTCCCGAGATTTGATTAACTCTGGAGTTATAGGTCTCCACTTTTTTGTCGTTGGCTTCGATCTTCTTTCCCCCGATTCCACCCGTTTTGACAGTTCCTCAAGCATCTTTATTATTTCAGGGTTGGTCCTGGGTTCAACTTTACCCGGCCTTTCCATGGTTTGTTCATTTCTTCAGGTGTTTTCCCGGGATAGTTTGGGATCAACTCTGCTGGGGGTGCGGCTTTGGTTCTGTAGCTGGGGTATCGCTTCCTGTTGAGCTTGTAAAATTTTGAAGATCACCCGCAAATTGATACATCGCCTTCACCGTCGCACGTACCCCGGGCTACTGATTGAGTTCCTCCGCAGACGTTGTTCTCGGTGTCGGTAGGAAGGATTGTTTCGATGGACACATGTGAGTTGGCATCGATTGGTACGCAACCGGAACTCCATTAGGGTCAACATGGGGCACCTTGTTGATGGGCACTATATAATTGTTCTCGCCATGGTGGCCAGACTCAAAATCAGCTTTCAAGTGAGCGGATTGAGAGTTTGACATTCTTAAGTTAACCTGAAATTAAAATCTCAAAGAGAAAGCAAACAGAGTCGATCACTCTCTACCTCGGGAACCGGAGGGAAAGACGAAGATAGTGGCCTCCCGAGAAGCCGCTCCTGTCCCGAAGGAGGTAGCTGGTGTCATTGACATAGAGAAGACATCGTCCTATACTGAGTCCATGCTCGAAGAGGCTCAAGATGATAAAGGAAAATCAAATGAGACGGCGTTGAACCCAGATGATTCCCTCAACACGTTCTTTGATGGAATGGATATGGTCGCATTTAGAGCACTTCTCCGGGATTGGTCACCTGGAGGTCCCAATAAAGGATGTGCCATCAGGAGCGGGCGACCGAGCTCGATCCCAAAACTAGTGAAGCAATTTCCTGCCCAGAGTGTAGACCCCGACCGTAAGAGAACGGTCGTTCTTACTATCCTAGTGGACTCCCGCGTCCTATCTGCTCCGATGGACATAGCCATCTACCTTCATTTCCTCGTGATCGAGGAGGACCGGGAAAAGATGAACGAATTAGGAAAATTGAGCCTCTTCAATGAGGTGCAACAAGCACTGAACCGGGTAAGACTTCTATTATTTGTATCCTTTGCGAATTTTTGCTCAGCATATTCTAATGACCTTATTGCTTTTCACGCTTCAGTGCTTCATCATGAAAGCTTCCTTCGGTATCACTTGGAAATCAGCTAGCTTGAGTTCAAGCTCAAAGAGAAGATCTGGAAGAAGGACATGTACAAGTCTCTCACCGAACAACAAGACGAGGCCCTCAAGTCCTCCCAATTCTTCGAGCCGAGCAGGAAAAGGCTAAGAAGGAGGCCACGTCCGTGAAGTGGGAGCACAACGACCTGGTCGACATGGTAAGGATCTTTAAGGCCAAAAATGAGAAGCTACTCATGATGAATAACAGCGCTACTTCGCAAGTCCAAGAGAAGGTATACCTGATCGACCAACTTCGAGATGAGATGGATGAGGTCAAGGCCACGACCGAGGCATGGAAGGGCAGGATGGGCATGCTGGCTTCAGAAAAAGAAGCTGCAAAAGAGGAGCTGACATCGGTAAAGGACCAACTCCGAGTGGAAAAAGGCAAGGCTGACAAGTGGTCTCGGCTAAATGATGAACTCCGGGCACAATTGAACTCAACCGTCACGAAACGGGATGCCCTCAACCAAGAATATAATGTGCTGAGGTCCAAGTTGGAGGCAACTTCTATTGATTCCTACGAAGTCGAGAAAATACTGGCCTAGTATAAGGCTAATGTAGAGATAGTCGAGGCCCACTTAAAGACAAAGGCCAAGTACGTAAAGCGGCTATCCAGAGAGAGACCCTTGAGGAGATCCATGCTCGAGGTTTGACTTGTCGGCCTAGATTGAAGAAACCAAGAGACTTGAGGCCGAGGCAAAGGAACTCTATGAGCTTGAGGGTCCCGAAGGCTCCGAGAGTTCCGACAGTTATGATGGTTCTGGTGACGAGTCGAGCCTGGTGAAGAATAGGCGTAAATGCCTTAGTTCTTTTTTAGATTTACCTTGTATATTTTCTTTTTTGTTTATTTTGAGGTTGTTTTATCGTTCCTTTGTATATGTTTTTTGAAATATGTAAAATTTCCCTCTTTTTGAAATACCGTATCCTTACTTTCCAGCATCTATTTGTAATTTTTTGTTTGCGCATCGTTTTAAATGCCTTAGTATAAAATCAGATGTAATCTAGAGTATTCGTTCTTCGGAGGTCCGAATGAGGCCCGATATCGATGGAAACTCCGGCTTACTCATGGCTTCGAGATTTTGATAGAATCGAAGGCTTTTATGATGCTCAAGTGTCTTAGAGGATGTTTTTGCCGAGGGTAACCTTTTTAATAGGTTTTGACTATGCGTAAGGACCTTGCTTTTTGAGTACGGATTTCGGACGTCTCCGAGCCATTTTTAGGGTGGTCATAGCCTTTCTTATTTGGACACTGCCTAATAGGATTGGTGCCTTTGGGATTCGATAGCTTGGGACTTCCTAATTTTTAATCAAACAGTAGTCCCCGAATAGGGGTAGCCCGTGGGCTTTAGGATTTAGGATCGAAGAATCGAAATACGTAGTGAAAAAGTGTAAGGGAACAAGATATTCCTTTCATTGTTTAATATGTAGGGTACATGATCGAAGGCGCATAAGCCTTGTGTCGTGGCTAGAGCGGGCTACATAGGTACGGTTCGTATGACCGTTTGAACCTTAAAAATGAATCCTAATCACCGAGCCTTGGCTTTTACATGTAATTTTTTTTCTTTCTAAGGATCCTAACCCAGGGGTCATGACCCCCAGTATTTAATACCGAACTTGTGAGGGATCAAATACTACTGCGTCGGTGCAAATGATCATCAATTCCAGTTTAAGGCCGGTCTTCAAAACTAAGGTAGCACATTTTACTTTTGCCTCATTGAAACCTTGACGAAAAACCCGCTTTAAGAAAAAATCGGTTCAAGGAAAAAAGAGTTCAACACGTGCTTTTAGACCTAATACTCACATTCACCCGTGGCCGAGTACCTGCATAAGTTAGTCCGTAATGAAACAAAATTAAAAAGGAATTAAGTTTGTACCTTAGCAGTAGTACCGCTTTACGAGTACCACGTTCCAGTTATTTGGTAGTTGTACATTGTTTCCCGATTCAAGTTTATACGAGTCTTTGTTGGTTATTCCGACGACTTGGTACCGTCCTTCCCAATTCAGGCCCAGTTTCCCTTTGTTTGGTTTCCTAGTGCGTAGTTTTACCTTTCTTAATACCCAGTTCCCGACTTAAAAATGTTGGAGGTTGGCTCTTCGATTGTAGTACCTCCCTACTCGCTGCTTCTGGGGACCAACTGGACCAGCGCGGCCTCCCGTCTTTTGTCCAATAGTTCCAAGCTTGTGATCAAGGCCCCGCCGTCTGACTCTTCGGTAGCATACTGGAACCGGAGGCCTGGTTCCCATACCTTGACTAGTATTAAGGCTTTCGCTCTATAGACTAGAGAGAATGGGGTTGTCCTAGTGCTCGACTTCGAAGTCATACGGTATGCCCACAGGACTTCAGGCAAGATTTCCTTCCACTTTCCTTTTGAACCAGTCAACCTCTTTTTCAGGTTTTGGGGTATAGTTTAGTTCGTCGATTCTGCTTGCCCATTCCCACTAGGGCGGTAAGGCATTGGCAATATATTCTTGATTTTGTTATCTTCGAAAGACTTACCTTGTGCCAATGAATTGTTTTTTTGTTGCTGCAAGGATCTCGGTAGGTATCCCAAATCGACATATTATCTGATCCCAGATGAAGTCGATGACTTCTTCTCTCGAACCTTCTCGAACGCCTAAGCCTCGACCCATTTGGAAAAATAATTGGTCATGAATAGTATGAATTGAACTTTACCGAGTGCTCATGGCAGGGGCCCGACGATGTCCATTTCCCACTTCAAATGGCCATGGTGACAGGACGAGTGGAGCATCTCTTCCTGTTGGTGAATCATTGGGGTGTGTTTTTGGCACTCCTTGATTTTTCGCACGAAGTCTTTCGCATACTTCTCAATTTCATTCCAGTAGTATGATTAACTTCCGAACTAAATATTCCTCCCCCGAACGGTTCCCGTATGTGCCCTCGTGAACTTCTCTCATCGCGTATTCGTTCTCTCCTGGTCCTAAGCATCCGGCCAGTGGTCCGAAAGAGGATCTCCTAAATAATGCCCCTACGACTAAGTTAAATCTAACAGCCTTGGTGCACAGGGCTCTCGATTTATTGGGATCCAAAGGTAATTTTTGTGTCTTCAGGTAATCTATGTATTTGTTTCTCCAATCCCAAGTCAAACTTGTTGAGTTTAATTCGGCGTGACCTTCTTCTATCACCGAGTTCATCAGTAGTACCACTGTCCCCGAGCTGAATTCATCGGAGTCGGCAGAAAACCCCAAGTTGGCAAGTGCATCGGCCTCACTGTTTTGATCTCGGGGTACATGCTGCAAAGTCCATTCCTTTAATTGGTGCAGGGTCACCTGTAATTTGTTCAATTACCTCCACATTCGTTCTTCTTTTACTTCAAATGTTCCATTGATTTGATTTATGACGAGGAGGGAGTCGCATTTCGCTTCGATCACTTCGGCCCCAAGGCTCTTAACTAGTTCTAGACCTGTAATCATGGATTCATAATCATCTTCAATCTTAGTTAATTTTACAGTTCTAATAGACGCCCTAATTACGCTTGTCACAGGTGGTTTTAACACAATACCGAGTCCGGACCCCTTCGCGTTGGAGGCACTGTCCCTGAGTAGGGTCTAGATTCCCAAATTATCCCCTGAGGTGAGTAATAATTCCTTTTCGACTTCGGGTATTAAGGTCGGTATAAAGTCAACCATGAAGTCTGCCAAAATTTGAGATTTTATGGCAGTTCGGAGTCGTTAGTCGATATCGTACCCACTAATCTCCACGGCCCATTTGGCTAACCAGCCTGAGAGCTCAGGCTTATACATGATATTCCTTAGTGGGTAAGAGGTTGTGACACATATGGGGTGGCATTAAAAGTACGATTTTAGGTTCCTGGAAGCTCTTAGCAAGGTAGGCGCTACCTTTTCTAGGTG
Organism: Nicotiana knightiana; assembly: GCA_005239525.1. Taxonomy (NCBI): domain Eukaryota; kingdom Viridiplantae; phylum Streptophyta; class Magnoliopsida; order Solanales; family Solanaceae; genus Nicotiana; species Nicotiana knightiana. The sequence goes on from ML429635.1 coordinate 63,384, forward strand.
AGAATACCTTGATTAGGTATCACCTATGGTTCTACTAACATAGTAAATGGGAAATTACATACCTTCTTCCTCTCAGACTAAGTCAGCACTTACCGCTACCTCGGAAACCTCCACGTAAAGGTATAATTGTTCGTCTGCCTTTAGAGTGTGCAGTAGATGGGGGCTCGACAAGTATCATTTGAGTTCTTCCAAATCTTGCTGGCATTTCGGAGTTAAGGAAAAATTGTTCTTCTTTTTTAGTAGTGAGAAGAATTGATGGCTCTTATCTGAGGACTTCGAGGTGAACCGGCCCAATATGACTATTCACCCAGTCAGTCTTTGAACCGCCTTGATGTTTTCCACTACGGTGATATCCTCTATGTCCTTTATTTTGTCGGGGTTGATCTCTCCCCCGATTAGATACCATGAACCCGAGGAATTTGCCCGAACCAACACCAGATGCATACTTCTCTAGGTTTAGCTTCATGTTTATTTCCTTAGTATGTCGAAGGTTTCCTACAAATTTTTCAAATGGTCTTATGCTCGCAGGGACTTGACCAAATGGCATCAGCGTTCTTTAATCCAAACGACATTACGTTATAACAGTGGATGCCGAATTTGGTTACGAAAGAAGTCTTTTCTTAATCGTCTAGGTTCATCTAAATTTGGTTTTACCCGGAGTAGGCGTCGAGAAAACTGAGTATCCCAAGCCCGGCCTTCGCGTCGATCATTCAATTGATGTTAGGCAAAGGGAAAGAATCCTTTGAGCATGTTTTGTTTAAGTCTTTATCCACACACATCTTTAGTTTATTTCCTTTTTTAGGTACTACCACTATGTTAGCCAACTAATTCCGAGTATTTGAAATCACGGATGGATTCTATTTTTAGATGTATGGATACATCATCCTTGATGAATGCGTGTTTGATCTCGGACAGTGGTATCATCTTCTGTTTAACCGTATGGAACTTCGGGTCCAAACTCAGCCTGTGAGTGGTTACCTCCGGTGGGATCCCTATCATGTAAAGATGGGACCAAGCGAAACAATTGGTATTAGCTTTAGGAAAATCAATAAGTTTTTTCCTGAGCTCGGGGGTTAACCTCGCGCCCATGTATACCTTTCGATCCGGCAGATGCTCAATTAATATGACTTGCTCCAACTCTTCAACCGTTGGTTTGGTGGCGTCAGGAGATATGAATGATCTCGGGATGTCGTAATCATCATCATCGCCCGCTCCTCGTTCTTCCTGTTTCTCCGGTTCGGCTGAGGCCAGTATCAATGATTGCTATTTAATCTCTTCCCCTTTGGTCAGTTATGTGTTCCTTGATGTTGGAGTCGTGGGCACCGAGATCACTTCTTGATAGCAAAAATTTCTCTTGTGGCCTGTTATTCTCCGTAAACCATTTGACTCCCCCCGATGTGGGAAATTTTAATGCTTGGTGCAAGGTCGAGGGTACCACCCTTATGTTGTGGACCTATGGCCTTCTGAATAGAGTGTGTAGCTCATGTCCCCTTCGATCACGTAGAACTTAGTTTCTTGGATTGTCCCAACGGTGTTTACCATCAAAGTTATCTCTCCTTTCGTTGTCTCACACGCCATGTTGAATCAATTCAATAATCGGACTGTCAGAACGATTTGATCTTGTAACCCTAATTGCTCTAATACCCTTGATATGATGATGTTGGCCGAGCTACCTGGGTCAATCAACACATGTTTAACTCGAGATTTATTAATAAGTACATATATTACCAGTTCATCGTTGTTAGACTGTACGATGCCTTCGACATCTTTATCGGTGAACGAAATGGCTCCCTCTGGAACGTAATCCCTAATGCGTTTTTCCCTTGTGATAGATACTTTCCTGCGTTTTATCATTGGCCCTTGGGGGACTTCGACTCCCCCAATGATCATGTTCATCACGTGCTGAGGCTCCTCTTGTTTGACCTGTTTGTTAACGTCCCTATTTCTAAAGTGGTTTTTGTCTCATTCACTTAGGAATTCTCACAGGTTCCCATTGTTGAACAATTGAGCAACTTCTTCACTTAGCTATTGGCAATTTTCGGCCTTGTGACTATGGGTGTCGTGGTACTTACACATTAAGTTAGGATCTCCCTGGGGTGGGTCGGACTGCAACGATCGAGGATACTTGGGCACTTTGATGCGCCCTATGAATGACACGATGCTTGCAGCATCTACGTTAAAGTTATATTTTGATAATCTTGGTGCCTCCCTGTTCCCGAGTGACTTGTCGAAACTATTCTTGCTCATCAAGCCCCGGCCACTGAGCCATCGATCGCTTCTCTTCTCGCTCCTCGCAGGGTGATGCCCAGATCTATTTTACCTTCGGTCCGTGTTGTATGGCTGATATCGATATCGGACCAGTCTTGGATCTTTATCAATTTCTCTCTAAGATCAATCATCGGGCCTGATGGGATAAACAGATCCATAAGGGGCCCCGAGTTGGTCGTCCTCGGTCTTGATCTTCGACTAGTACCTGTTGTGGACATCGGCCCAGGTCACCGACGAGTACTCCACCAAATTTTGCTTTAGCTGTTAAGAGGCCAAGGAACTTCAGGGGTTGAGCCCCTAAGTGAATGCCTGAACGTCCCAATCATCTAAAACTAGTGGTAGTTCCATCTGTTTCATCTGGAATTTTGACACGAACTCTCTGAGCATCTTGTTATCCCTTTGTTTGACCTTGAAAAAATCTAAATTTCTGGTCTCGACCTTTATGGCCTTGGCATGGGCCTTTACAAAAGCATCTGCAAGCATAACAAACGAATCAATAAAATTTGGGGGCAAGTTGTGGTACCATATCATTGCTCCCTTTGACAAGGTTTCCCCAAACTTTTTCAGTAACACCGACTCGATCTCATCATCTTCCAAAATTTTCCATTTGATTGTGCATGTATAGGACGTCACATACTCATTTGGATCCATGGTCCTATTATATTTGGGGATGTCGGGCATACAAAACCTCTTTGGATCGCCTTTGGTGCCGCGCTCAGAGGAAAGGGCTTCTGGATAAATCTTTTGGAGACCAGTCCTTTCAATATCGGGGGTTCTCCCGGGATCTGATCGACCCCGGAGTTGTATGTTTCCACCTTCTTGTCATTAATCTCAATCTTTTTCTCACCTGACTCCACCCGTTTTTTCAACACTTCGAGCATTTTCATTATCTCGGGATTACCCCAGGCTCGGATTCACACGGGATCTCGGTAATTTATTCGTCTCTTTGAGTCCTTTCCGAGGATTGTTCAGGCTCGACCCTGTTGAGGCATGGCTTTAATTTTTCAGTTGTGCTATTGTCGCTTGTTGAGCATGAAGCATTTCAAAAATCAGCCGCGAGCTCACCCCATCACTTTCACCTTTGGGCGCTTTTCGAGCTGTTAATAGGGCCCTCCCCCCCGCCACTAACACTAATTTCGAGATCAGTTGGAAAATTGATGTTGATGGACACCTCATATTTAGCATCTACCGGGTCGACGGTTGGGACATCGCTGGGATCGGCATGAAGCACATCGTTCCTTGGCACCAAATTATTATTTTCGAAGAAGCGAAATACGTAGTGAAAAAGTGTAAGGGAACAAGATATTCCTTTCATTGTTTAATATGTAGGGTNGCGTTATGGTCAGACTCAGTGCCAACGTTTAAGTGAGCAGACTGATAGTTTGATATTTTAGGTTGACCTGAAATTAAGATTTCAAAGAATATCATAAAATAGGGTGTGTTATGGAGATTCGTATGAAATCACCACTATTATCCTTAGCCCCACGGTTAGATCCAAATTTTTTACCCGAAAATTGGAAAACACTAAAATTTATACGCGGTTTAAAGGATACGGGGTTTAATCAACATGAATAATTAAGAACGATCAAACCAATCGCAATGCTATGACCAAGACTGATGTTAGATTGAAATGTGACATAGTCCTCGATTGGACCCTCGGTTCAAGCCTAGTCGTGAATGAAGAACAAACAAGTGAGCAAAGTTTTTAACAGTAGCTAGAAGACAAAAATAAACCTTTATTGCTTTGAACTACATGTTATAATGTGTCAGATCGGAGAAAAACTCCCCCTTTATATAGCAGGAGGATTTCAGTCCTAGTATAGGTCTAAAAAAGGTAAAAATCTTCTTTTTCCGTTAATTATTGATCCATAATCGTTACTGAATGATATTCGTGCCATAATATCCTGTTGAGGGTGAGTATTACGGGCCCCTATCCGTCATGCATAAACGTCCACTGCGTCTCCCGAGATCAAGGAGTTATACTCGGTCCGGAGTGCGTCGCTTTGCCGTGTCCGATGTCGGATATATCATTTACTCTTCCAAGGTCTCGATATGATGGGTCTCTGGCCTCGGTTAGAATCTCGCGAATCTGTGCTCCCCTTCATTCTCTCATCGGGATAGACATTGCCCCCGATTTTACCCCTACACAAATTGACCCAAGAAAACTTTGATATATTTAAATAGTAATCTTTAAATATTAGTTGTCACGGTTACTAAATATGTCCGATCCAAAATAAGTGTCATTTTAGAAAATTAAGGTATAATTTAGTAGTTTTCCGCATTTTGCTCTAAGCATTAATTTTCATTGAAAGTGAAAAATATTGATTAATAGAGAGAACATTTATTAAAAAGAGATTAATATATTGAATGATTAAAGATATAAATAAAGGTATTTTAGTCAAAATAATTCTTCTTATTAATTGTTTTTTAGTGGAACAATAACAACAACAAACCCAGTATGATCCCAACAAGTAGGGTCTGGGGAGGGTAGTCTGTACGCAGACCTTACCCCTACCTAATGCAGGTAGAGAGGTCGTTTCTAATAGGCCCTCGGCTCAGGAAAGGGCAAGAAGAAGAGGAGGAAAGCAAGGAAGGAAGAAAGAAGGAAGAAAAAAGAAAAAGGAAGAAATAAAGGATAAGTAGATAGCAACGGGGAATACTATACTCGAGGCGAACAAAACCATATAACGTAATAAAAATTTAAAAATATGAAGGGACATGACTACTAAGACTATCGGTGAATAACTAAAAATTACCCACTAACCTTCTACCTGGACGGGAAACACGATATGGACGGGAAAAATATGAAGCATGTAGTCACGAAGACCACCGTTTTACTCACAAATACACGGAAGAAAGGTATATAATCTATAAAACGACGTTAAATCTGACAAATGCGAACGCTAGGATTCAAAACTTTGAATAAGTAATTATGTTAAAGTTAGTTATAAATAAGTTTAAAGTAGAGTTGACATTTGTGAAATATTAGGTAGGTGATGGAGATGTTGTCACGGAAAAAAGATGAAGATATTGTCGAAACAAGATCAAAAGAATATAAGGCAGTCTACGTTAATATACTTTCAGCTTCTCTATATGCGAAATAATGGATGAAGAAATCTGGACGAGTACAATTAATAAATGACAACGCAACCAGAGGGTGCATCATAGATAGAGACAGATGGGGTGTTAAATGGGGCAAGTGCACATATAGTCATTTTCGGGTTGTTATTTTGAGTTTAGTTAATATTTATTTTGTCTTAAAATTTTAAATAAAAATATTAATTTCAGGATAATTCAGGATATTTTTATCTTAAAAATTGAATTGAAAACCTGAAATTCAGGATACGCTGACTATATCCTAAATAGCTGCCTTTTAAAGTGGCTATTTGGTGTCACTTCTACTATTAAATGGGTGGATTGCGCTGATTTTGGACAGATCAAAATGGACTAAGTTAATAAATAATTTCCGCCCAAAAGTTACTTGGATTGAGATGGACGGGTCAAAATGGGCTAAAATTTAGGTCATAACTCAACCTGCCCAACTCTTATCAAGCTTTAATTAATGTGTGTTATTTTCTTATGAATTATTTAATAATCAAATAAGACTTTTTTTTATGGTCATATATAACATATTAAATAAAAACTATTTTAATGGATAAATTTGGATGGTCTCAGTCAAAATAGGCTGAGTTCAACAAAATATGTGAATCAATAACCGGCCCAACCTTTGACAGATTGGGAGATTAAATGAGTTTCTGCTCAAGTTATCACCCCTAGCGATAGAGCTAGTATTTGTATTAAAAATTCACAAAATACTTTTATATATTGTATATAAAACGCCATAAACTATCTTTTCTAGAATTGAGAACATTTAATAAACTCACAATTTCACGTTCGTCTCTAATTATAGGGCGTTTAAGGGAGACATAAGAAGTTAGATTTGATATTGGCGGTCAATGTATGCGTAATTGGAGGAATTAAATACGGCCATTTTACCACAAAAATCGGCCATGATTTAGGGGTTTTGTTACCATGCAATGCAATGCGTCAGCCAACGACCTTTCATGTCTCCACGCACAAGATTTTGCACGCATGATGTTGACCTTGTTATAATTTCGTTTATGAGTAAATTTGGATCTATGATTTTTGTGGTACATTGATATTACTTTATGTTATTAAGGGTGTCGAACTATTATGTATACACATAATTCATCCGTACGAGTTTACTTGAATCTATTTTTCTTTTGTCTGTTTCAAAAAGAATAATCACTTTCTAAATTTGAAAATAATTTAGTTTAAACTTTCAATTCTATCTTTGACGAGAAACTTTTATAATCACACAAATACTCTGAACCCCTTTTTCTTGTTTATAGGGTTGTTCATTAGGATCGGATATCCAAAATCCGAACCGATCCGTTTAATTTTGGATTTCGGATTGTGTTTATTAAAATTTAGGATTTCAGATCAGATTCGGATTGGTATAATTTTAATATGATCTGATCCGACCAGATCCGAAATTCAAAATTATTAGGGCATGTATAAATACTAAACTTTAATTTCGGATAATTACTACTTCCTTTACATTTTCCTTCAAGTTATTACATTTACAATTGATGTATTTAGCTATATTGGTACCATAACACTCTCATAATTGCAGAAACATGAATTTTTCTTATTGTATTGCCTCTTTTACAATGAAAAATATACATATGAGTTTGCAACTTTAAGGCATAATAATCCGATCTGAAATTCGAAAATTCGATCCGATATTAATTCGGATCAGATTCGGATTGCTTTTTCTAGAATCAGAAATCCGAAATCCGATCCGAAATGTGTTAAATCCGATCCGATCCGATCTGATCCATGCACAACCTAACTTGTTTAGGACCACAAATTTCAAAAATCTTCATTATTTTTTAAATTTTGTGTTATGTCAAACAAATTCACATAAATTAGAACGGAAGGAGTATTATTTATCGTGAAAGATAGTATATACACAAATTAAGGGAATTTTTTTATTCGGCTGTTGTCATCCTCCATTATTCAAAACACCAAGCATTTATAGAGCTATGGAAAGTGGGAAGCAGACGTATTTGCAACATTTCAGTCTGAACTTTGTATATGTAATGAAAAAACGAAAAACAATTATTCTCTACGGTACTCTTAAATATTACTTAATAGTTTTGGCAAGTAACTGAATTTGTTTGAAAGTTTTCGATATTGTAGAGAGTGTGGGAGTCTTAATATAATGAGACGTTTAAGGAAGAAATAAATGGTAATTAATATAATTTTTTAAATGATTAAAGCCTTCAATAATTATAAACCACACAATTTCAGAATAATAATAAACGATACTGTTATGAAACAATAAAGAACAAGAACAATATTGCAGAGAGAGAAAGAGAGAGGGGAAATTCTTATTGAATTTTTGGGATGATTTACAATGAGCTAAGACTCTTCTATTTATAGGGGAAAAATGACTTAGCCACAAAGTAGAACTCTCTACAAGATAGACATTCACTCTAAATAGAGTTCTATTTATAACACTCCCCCTTGAATGTCTATTCAACAAATAATGTGCCTCGTTAAAACCTTAACTAAAATAAAACCCAATGGAAAAAAAATTCTAAAAAAGGGAAAAGAGTACACATGTTTAGAAATGCGCCTTTTTGGTTGCCTCGTTAAAAACTTTGCAAGAAAAACCCAGTGGGACAAAACCTTGTAAGGGAAAAAGAGTGCAACGCGCATTAACTCCCCCTTATGAGAGCATCAATTCACATCCTTGAGACTTCGCATCCCGATCTTGTACACTAGCTTCTTGAAGGTTGACGTTGGTAGAGATTTTGTGAACAAATCAGCCATATTATCACTTGAACGAATCTGTTGCACATTGATATCACCATTCTTTTGAAGATCATGTGTGAAAAATAACTTTGGTGAAATATGTTTTGTCCTATCTCCTTTTATGAATCCTCCCTTCAATTGTGCTATGCATGCTGCATTGTCTTCATACAAAATCGTGGGTAGTTTGTCACACTTCAAACCACATTTGTCTCGAATAAGATGTATTATAAACCTCAACCACACACATTCTCGACTTGCTTCATGAATAGCAATTATCTCTGCATGATTAGATGAAGTAGCCACGATCAATTGCTTAGTCGATGACCAAGATATGGCAGTGCCTCTGTCACACCTCCTTTTTCACTACCCCGATTAATGAAGGGGTAATAAGGGAGTTTTTCCAATTAAAGTGACATTATTCGGATTTAGGATTTATTTTAATTTTCAGACTCGCCACTCGGATTTTTGACGATGCTCCGGGACACTGTTTTATTTTTAAAATCCCAAATCGAGGAAATTCTGACTCTGTTTTGATTTGTCTGCGATCAGAAATTTGAGTAAGGAATTCTGTTAACCCGGGAGAAGGTGTTAGGCATTCCTGAGTTCCGTGGTTCTAGCACGGTCGCTTACTATTAATATTTGGCCTAAATTATCTAATAGTTTACGTGTTTTAGCCTATTATAGATTTAAACTCTTTGAAATTTAGCCGCTTTTGATAAGTATGGATTTATCTTGAAAACAAGTCACGAGAACGTGCACTTGTTATGCTTTTGGACATGTTACAATTACGCCACAAGAAATGCACCCGCAATTGCAACACGTGATTTTTAATATAGTTTTAAGTTGAAGACGGGGACATGAGTTGTCACACCCGAGTGTAGATTACGTAGTCAAGACTATGGTCGTGACGGTTTTATAGTGCCTATTTGAGGCGATGTTTGAGTCTTTATGTTTTCTATTTGAAGGAACAATTTAGTTTTAAGATCAATTAGGACGTTTATGGATTTATCTTGGACAAGTCACGATGGCGTGACACTTGTTGTTTTGAACACATGGCAAACACGTCACATGAAATGCACCCGTGATTGCTATGTGCGTTTTTATTAATTGTTTGGAGTTAAGGGTCGGGAACACGAGTTGCCACTCCCGAGTGTAGGTTATGGTCGTTTGAAGTAATACTTGATTATATACTAAATTTCAATCTAAATATGTATTTTTCAACCTAAAAGATATGTAGAAGATTGTCTAAAATTAAGTTCACTAATCTAAAGACGAATGCTTAGGCTATGGCCATATTTTATCCCAATTTATCAATTACCCCTTTGGCCAAATCCTAGTATGTGCCATTTATGCAAGAAGCGATATGTACAATTCAGCTAAACAAAATTAAGTAAATCAAGGATACAAACAGAAATATGAATTCATGATTCTTGAACAACAATCAGAAGCGAATTTGCACGCTTAATATTATTTTTTCAGTTACTAAAGAGGTACTGTTTGGGAAGACTATACTTATATATCCCAAATTCATCAGGTTCAGAATAAGTAAATCATGGGACTTTCAACAATGCCGGTTTTTCACAATGAAATCTGGAATTTCGGACAGATCAGTTTTAATACCAAAATTACACGAGTTTTGAAGACGTTTTTTTAATCTCAATTGAATCCTAATAGTCAAATTCCTAACATATGTAATCACTGTAAAATGCAGCTTAAATTCAGTAGAAGAGTCATGTGAGACTTAATGATATTTACGTTTTTTCTACAAGCTATACTAAATAAACTTCGAATTCCAAACAAAATAGTATAACATTGAATCTTGGAGGGCTTCGATATCTTTTAGGCTCAATAGAATGGGGTTCAGGATAATTCACGCCTTGACAGGCTATTTTTAATAGCATGGCCCATTTCTATATACCCAAGTTAGCCATAATAACATAATACAGTCCAGTTTCATCTTTACAATGATGAACAAATGCATCTTGTTCGACTAAAAATATAGATTTTTTGAAGAAAAAACTGCACGAAGGCAGTAAAAGAAAATAATATATATCCCTAAACTATTGCTCCTTGAGAACCTTTGTTTTGACTAGAACATCCAGCTCATGCTTGTGCCTTTCTAAACAACCAAAAAGAAGACCAAAACTTTAGCCATCTTTATAGAGTAAGTCTGACCATTAAGGAGTCAGATTTAAATCCAATGATGCAGTACCAAACATAATACCCTAATAAATGTAACCAAACCTATGTATATAAGAACAATATCACAATTTTTTACAACTAACATCGGATATGAAATTTTAAAGTGAATCTGACCTAGTTAGTAGTCAGATTCTTATTTTGATAACGATATTTCAGTTAACCTTATGTTTTGCAAGGATTAAAACCATTAAACACACGGCATATACAGTTCATATGCAAATTCAACACTTAAATCTTAAACAAAATGAATCAAATTCGTGATTTTTAGCATGTGTAAGCATGTTCGCACATAGAAACTGAAACTATAGTAACCAACCAACATAAACATTGATTTTTAACAAATTTTCATTCATGAAATTTACTTAATATGAGGTAGGAGTTACATACCTCTTAAGAGACAGGGTAAAATAGCGAGAACAAGTCTAGACCAAATAAAGGTCTAGAAAACTGAAAAATGAGACTCAACAACAACAAATCAGCAGCAACGAACAGCAAGAAACCCACAGTAAAGAAGCCCAGAAAAGGATGACTTCGAATACCAACGCTTGAATAAAAAAATAAAAAAATAAAATCAGGTCTTTAGGAAAGAAAACCACAGCTACAAAGATAGACCAAGTTCAAACAGTTTTTACATTCCTACTGCAGTCCATTTTATTTTTGTTTTTTCAGAGGTGAAAAATTGTGTCTAAATGTGTGTAACAATTTTTGGTAAAATCTGTGCAGAGAAATTTCTCAAAAGCTATGTGTATTCCCAGATCTTTCAGTAGTCAAAAAAGTTATATTTTTCAGTCCAAAAAAGTCCTCCTAGTGGTAAAAAGTGTGTGTATATATAGGGGTATTTGGGATAGGATATGCTTAGCATATTCCTTATCCAATAAGCTGTAAATTGTACGAATGCAACTGTCACCCTTATCCTTTGGGACAACTGCCCTCATTCTAGAAATTCTCACCCCTAAAATTACTATCCTACCCCCAAAAAATCTGATTTTCTAGTTCTAGAAGGTTCTTGCGTTGTTACACCCAAGATTCTTCAATTGTAATTCCTAAACTGACCCTCAGTACCCTTAGAATTACCCCTTTAGTTAATCAAGGTTAAAAGGTATTATTTTATTAAATGTAGACTGATTTTTATCCTAATTGAGTGGTTAACTCAATAATTAACCACTGATGAAATTGAATTTAGACTAACTCTTAGCTTAATATGTAATTAGCTTAATTATTTGTCTAAGTTAGGAATTAGGTTGATTCAAGTGATTCGAGAGGTTGAGTCATTAGACTTAGTTAATCATCATATATTATGACTTAATCTTAGTTTCAACCTAAGCTTAGACTAACCAGTCAAGTATAATTAATCCTTTCATTAATGGCCAGAGATCAGAATTCCAACTCACTCACACATAGCTATTTAATGATGAACCAATTAAATAAGTGATTAATCTCAAACAAACAGTTACTATGCATGTTCAAGACTAACATGAAGTTACATATGCAAAATCCAACCTAAGGATCTAAATTAGATCAACCTATAATTAATACTTGAAAATTGATAACAGTACAAGAGTACACTATTTAACACACAATGACTGTTATACTGCTTTACATGAGGAAATAGTCAGGGGAAAAAAATTGGAAAATCTAAAACTAACATTAACGCTAAACTTATAATTGATTCCAAGTAGTCTCTAATTAATAAAGAAAATGGAAAGAGAAGAAACATGAACCAATCAATCTTAATTAGTATTCTGACCTAAATTGTTATTCTAAAACCGGTCAAGATTCAGGGAATCACAAGAGAGCCATCAAATCGAACTCAAATTTGCAAATCAAACACTAATTGTAGTACACAATTTTTAGCATAGATTAATTTATCATTTTAGCATTCACAACAGGTTTAAGCAAGATCATGAAACCCTACTCAATAAGCAATTAATATCAAACTAGATTTAAGCGGTTCTTATACAATTAAATTAACTGAGTCATGCGTGGAAGTAATTATTACCCTAAAATAATCAACTAAAAAAATATATACGGGAAAACCTAAAACTAAACCAAACAAATGACTTTAGCATAAAAATAATTAAAGGAATAGAAAAGAGAGGGTACCAGTCGACTATAACAACTTTGGCTGGATTCCGGTGGCTTCAAATTGAATCGAACCCACGTGAATCACTTGCTCTTGTGAAGAGCAAGTGACTCACGTAAGTATGAGCCAACGAGGTTCTATGAATCGGCAGGGACGGGTTTTGGGGTTTCAGATTTTTTAGATCTGAAATTGGAGATTTTTGGATGTGATTTTAAGGAAACCAACAGTGGGGTGTGGTTGAGGGTAAAGAGAGGATGGTCTGGGTGAAATTTGGTCCGGATTGGTGGAGGTCTGGTGGCCGGATCACGGTGGGAATCCTAAGGCGGCTAGGGTTTGGTTATACAGAAGAGAGAGAGCCGGAGGGGATTGGGAGGGTGTTAGACTTCTAACTAATGGGGTAAGGGGGGGGGGAGATTTGAACACTTATATAGTTATAGGAGTGGGGGGTTCCCAGCCGTTAGATCTTAGAAGATCAACGTCTATGATTTGTTAAGTCCTAAACGGAGTCGTTTTGGGTACTGGGTCTGGGTAGGCCGGGTAAGGTCTTTGGGCTGGGTCGTTTGTAGTGTAATGACCCTTATTTTGGGTCTGGGCAAATTAGCCCAGGTCCTATTTCGATATATTATGATTAATTAGGCCTAAATAAACATTAATTAACACTAACCTAATCAAATTCAAAAGAAAACATGTAATAATTAATTCTAACCTTAATTTCATCTAATCATGGCTTAATTAAGAATAAAATAATTAACTTTATACTCCTAATTAAATCCATGATTTATTGGATAAAACTGATTAATTTTAGTAATTAGTTGTCAAAACTACATTACATCAAATAACCATCATTCGTTTGTTATTTAATTCAATTAATTACAAATAATAAATTCATAATTCTTTGATAATAGTGGTGCAATTTTAATAATTTTAAAAGATGAATTATAAATATGCAAATGCAAGCAATTCTCAATTAATCACCAAAATTCAACCAAATCCATAAGATTAATTTACTTATCTAATTTTGTCGGAGTATTTAGTTGGTGAAAAATTACATGCTCACAGCTGCCCCTCTTTGCTCGGAAACACGAAGAGTTTTAGGGCAAAGATAAAGTGAGCAGTTATGAACAACTTTTACCTCTTCAAATACTTCAAGTGAATCGTTTTGAAAAGTTTGACCGAACCCTGCTTCAAAGGTTGCCTACATATCCTTGGCTATAAAGGAATCAGGTCAGTGTAGTTCTGGAAATTTTGGTAGCTGGGACTACCGGGTAATTGTGGTTTCACTGTGATTGCTGTTGTTACTGCTGCTGATCTCCTTATTACACTGATCACGCTCAACTATGTCTAATAAAAGACTAAACGGGCGTTGCAAATATAATCCGGGGTATTATGCCCAGAGTCGATCCCACAGGGAATTTACGTATCAATCAAGTCTTTAGAATACGCAACTTTTACTCAATCAATTCTCTCAAGACTTTTTAATATAAATTGGTGATGTTTTACTAATTCTACTGACAATAATAATAACTAACAATTACTAACAATGTGTTGTAAACAATTATGATAAAGGTCTAAGGTTATGGTTTCCCCCGTCGGTGAACTTCCTTCTCGGATACTTCTTATAGTTTGATTAGTTGTCTCTATCAATCATGAACACTCTATCTACCATAAATCTCTCTCAAGTAATTATGATAATTTACTAGACGCACTCTCTCAAGTTACGCTAGCTAGATTGCATTACAGTTCACTTTAGATTGCACCCGAGGTATCGTTATCTCTAATCCAACCTCTAAACCCTCGGTTATGACTTTCGTCTATACTCCGGGAGTGATGTTGTCCAAACAACTACCTAAATATGCACTCTCTCTCAAGTAGATACATAATAAATAGGAACAGCTAATTGAGGGCCCTTTCAATCAACTACAACAAGAACGTAGTTAAACAAATAGAGATAAATCAACCAAAAAAAACTTTATTAATAACACAAGAAGTTTATCCCCAACGGATTCTACCAAAACCCTAGATTAAAGCAGTTAGCTAGACATGTTCATAAGAATCAAACCCAAAATAAATTGCATAATTGAACTACAAAGTAATGAATAAAATATGTAAAAATCAATGTTTTGTCACTTCAATGGTTTTCTCTCTTCGAATCCTTCTGAATCCTTCGAAGTCTCTCTTCAAATTGTGTTTTCGGGGTCTATTTGTATGTTTAGGATGAACCCTAAACGTGTAGGAGACTTCTATTCCAACCGGAAAACACTTAAACTCGTAAAAACTCGGAATTGACAGAACTTGGGACCCCGGGAGTTTGGGCTCAAACGCCCCCTTAAGGCCAGGGCAGGCCTAGCGTTTGGGCTCTAACACCCCCCTAACGCCAGGGGCTGCCTGGCTTTAGGGGCCAAACACCCCCCTAACACCCGGGTATTTCCTCTTCGATCCTTAAGCGTATTTTCGACGTATTTGCATCCCTTTAGCTCCGTTTCCATCTCCACTTCACCTACACATGAAATAAACTCCATTAAGCACATAAAAAGTGTGTTTTTATCATTAACGCACATAAAATGTAAGGCATATAACATATTAAACATGAATTCTAGCCTCGCATCAATACCCCACACTTAAACATTTGCTAGTCCTCGAGCAATCACACTACTCTCATGTACACAACTTATTAAGCAAATCTCTTAACACGTTATACCAAGAGTATTTAAAATAGTTCAAACACAAAGGTGTGACATCCTCGCCTCAATAATCGACTCACAAATACCATGCTTTATTCACAATTCACTAACTACTCTAACATAGAGGTCAACAACATTACCTTTCCTTTATGAATCATGTGCCCTCACCAAAGCAAAGAGCTAGTTCCTTACACAATAAAATTTAAGAACACTTAGGAATTCAAGATAGAAAGAATTCACTCGCTCTCAGAAATAACATTCATATGCCACAAAAAATTCACCATAGGCTTGCCCGTAGTGTAATACTCTACTAATTGAGCTCATTCAGTCAATGATCAAGT